>JAKOOJ010000017.1:18182305-18327305 GCA_022577455.1 Arizona elegans
GAATGGAGAGGGAGAGAGAGGGGGGAGAGAGGGAGAGAAAGAGGGAGGGAGAGAGAGGGGGGGGAGGGAGAGGGGGGAGAGAGGGGAGAGAGAGGGGGGGAGGGAGAGGGAAGGAGGGGAACGGAGAGGGAGAGAGAGGGAGGGAGAGAGAGGGAGAGAGAGGGGGGAGGGGAACGGAGAGGGAGAGAGAGGGAGGGAGAGAAAGAGGAATGAGGGGGGAGAGAGGGGGAGAGAGGGAGAGGGAGAGAGAGGGAGAGGGAGGAAGGGAGAGGGAGGAAGGGGAGAGAAAGAGGGAGGGGAGAGGGGGGAGAGAGAGAGGGAGAAAGAGGGAGAAAGAGAGGGAGAGGGAGAGAGAGGGAGGGAAGGGAACGGAGAGGGAGAGAGAGGGAGGGAGAGAAAGAGGGAGGGAGAGGGGGGGAGGGAGAGGGAGGGAGGGGAACGGAGAGGGAGGGAGAGGGAGGGAGGGGAACGGAGAGGGAGCGAGAGGGGAGGGAGGGGAACGGAGAGGGAGAGAGGGAGGGAAAGAAAGAGGGAGGGAGAGGGGGAGGGAGAGGAACGGAGAGGGAGGGAGAGAAAGAGGGAGGGAGAGGGGGGAGGGAGAGGAACGGAGAGGGAGAGAAAGAGGGAGGGAGAGGGGGGAGACAGGGAGAGAGAGGGGGGGAGGGAGAGGAATGGAGAGGGAGAGAGAGGGGGAGAGAGGGAGAGAAAGAGGGAGGGAGAGAGGGGGGGGGAGGGAGAGGGGGGGAGAGAGGGAGAGAGGGGGGGGGAGGGAGAGGGAGGGAGAGGAATGGAGAGGGAGAGAGAGGGGGAGAGAGGGAGAGGGAGAGGGAGGGAGGGAGAGAAAGAGGGAGGGAGAGGGGGGGAGGGAGGGGAACGGAGAGGGAGAGAGAGGGAGGGAGAGAAAGAGGGAGGGAGAGGGGGGAGAGAGGGAGAGAGAGGGAGGGAGAGGGGGGAGGGAGAGGAACGGAGAGGGAGAGGGAGGGAGAGGGGGGAGGAGAGGGAGGGAGGGGAACGGAGAGGGAGAGAGAGGGAGGGGAGGGGAACGGAGAGGGAGAGAGAGGGAGGGAGGGGAACGGAGAGGGAGAGAGGGAGGGAAAGAAAGAGGGAGGGAGAGGGGGGAGGGAGAGGAACGGAGAGGGAGGGAGAGAAAGAGGGAGGGAGAGGGGGGAGGGAGAGGAACGGAGAGGGAGAGAGAGGAGGGAGGGGAGGAACGGAGAGGGAGAGAAAGAGGGAGGGAGAGGGGGGAGACAGGGAGACAGAGGGGGAAGGGAGAGGGAGGGAGAGGAATGGAGAGGGAGAGAGAGGGGGAGAGAGGGAGAGAAAGAGGGAGGGAGAGAGAGGGGGAGGGAGAGGGGGGAGAGAGGGAGAGAGAGGGGGGAGAGGGAGGGAGAGGAATGGAGAGGGGAGAGAGAGGGGGAGAGAGGGAGAGAGGGAGAGGGAGGGAGAGAAAGAGGGAGGGAGAGGGGGGGAGGGAGAGGGAGGGAGGGGAACGGAGAGGGAGAGAGAGGGAGGGAGAGAAAGAGGGAGGGAGAGGGGGGAGAGAGGGAGAGAGAGGGAGGGAGAGGGGGGAGGGAGAGGGAGGGAGAGGAACGGAGAGGGAGAGGGAGGGAGAGAAAGAGGGAGGGAGAGGGGGGAGGGAGAGGAACGGAGAGGGAGAGGGAGGGAGAGAAAGAGGGAGGGAGAGGGGGGAGGGAGAGGAACGGAGAGGGAGAGAGAGGGAGGGAGGGGAACGGAGAGGGAGAGAGGGAGGGAAAGAAAGAGGGAGGGAGAGGGGGGAGGGAGAGGAACGGAGAGGGAGGGAGAGAAAGAGGGAGGGAGAGGGGGGAGGGAGAGGAACGGAGAGGGAGAGAGAGGGAGGGAGGGGAACGGAGAGGGAGAGAAAGAGGGAGGGAGAGGGGGGAGACAGGGAGACAGAGGGGGAAGGGAGAGGGAGGGAGAGGAATGGAGAGGGAGAGAGAGGGGGAGAGAGGGAGAGAAGAGGGAGGGAGAGAGAGGGGGAGGGAGAGGGGGGAGAGAGAGGGGGGAGAGGGAGGGAGAGGGAGAGAGAGGGGGAGAGGGAGAGGAGGGAGAGAAAGAGGGAGGGAGAGGGGGGAGGGAGAGGGAGGGAGGGGAACGGAGAGGGAGAGAGAGGGAGGGAGAGAAAGAGGGAGGGAGAGGGGGGAGAGAGGGAGAGAGAGGGAGGGAGAGGGGGGAGGGAGAGGGAGGGAGAGGAACGGAGAGGGAGAGGGAGGGAGAGAAAGAGGGGAGGGAGAGGGAGAGAGAGGGGAGGGAGGGAGGGAGAGACAATGCCAGGATCCCCCAGGGAGGGGGCCGGTTGAAGCGATCCAGTGGATCCCTTCGAAGAAAGCCATTCCCAGGCCTACCTTATCGTCTCTTCGATCAGCCCGGTCGGAGCTGAAAGGAAAAAAGAAAAAATGAGTTAATTTTTTTTACATCCTTCTCTCCCTGCGCGAACAGTCAACATGAAATCAGGGTCGATACGTCTCAAGAGACGGGAAGTGAACTGAAACAACTGGGAAAAAAACCGTGGGAGCCCCCACATTTACACAAAGCCCTCAACTTATGACCACAAATGGAGCCCCAAAATTTACATTGCTAAGCGAGACAGTCGTTAACCGAAATTTGCCCCCCTTCCTATGAGCTTTCCTGCTATGTTTGTTAAGTGAACCACGGCAGATCTTCGCACGGTCGTTAAGTGAAACTATCTTCCCCCGTTGACTTTGCTTCTCAGAAACGTGACCCGGGGACACTGAGACCGTCACAAATACGAGTCAATTGTCAAGCGCCTGAATTTTGCACAGAGATGGTGCAACAGTCGTGAGAAAATCGGTCCCAAGTCCCTCTTTGCAGTGCCGTCGTAACTTCAAACGGTCACTAAATGAATGGTTATAAGTGGAGGGGTAGCTGTACAGGTTTTTTTGGGCTTCCAAGACCAGCCCTTTTCTGAATGGTGCGGTGGCTGTGAGCAATCCGGAGGCTGAGAGTTCGATCCTAGGTAGAGGCAGATATTTCTCTCTCTGGGCACAATGAGAATATACAGCCGTGATGGCGAACCTATGGCACACGTGCCACAGGTGGCACGTGGAGCCATATTAGTGGGCACGCTAGCTCAGCTCTGGGGCGCATGCGCGCGCCGGCCAACTGATTTTCGGGCCTTCTGGGCCCACCAGAAGTAGGGAAACAGACTCCTAGAGAGGCTCCTAGAGACTCCTAGAGAGGCTCCTAGAGATTCCTAGAGAGGTTCTGGAGGCTGGGGACAGCAAAAACTGTCACTTCCTGTCCCACCGAGAGTTGGGAAATGGGCCCTTTCAGCCTCCGTAGGGCCTCCAAGGGAGTGGGGAAGGCTGTTTTTGCCCTTCCCAGATGCATAGAGAGGATCTGAAACCAGGTAAGAAAGAAAAACGGGCCTACCAGGCCATCATGTGCCAGGAGCGGGGGGTGGGTGGGGTTGCCTGCGCATGCGTGTGGGCACGGGCACGCGCGACCCTCCCCCGCGCCCCCCCCCTCTCCTGGCACGCGATGGCAAAAAGGTTAGCCATCACTGATATACAGTATCTGCCGAACAAAACTCCGCAATGGCAACAGGGAAGGGCATCCGGCCAGTAAACCCCCAGCTCCAATCAGTTGCCCAGATTCCACTCTGCAAGGGATTCTGGGTCATTAAAAGAAGATAGTGAAGAGCAGCCCTCTCCTGCTTTTCCAATATTAACAGAATCCCACCCCAAAGTCGACAGTATTTTCGTTTTTTCCGTCTCCGCTTTTTCCTGAAACGGTCGCCCATCCCTTGGCAAGGAGCCGACGTTCGTTTCCATTCCACGTTTTAAGAGTTTGGGCAGGAAAGGCGTGAACAGATGGCTGGGCTGCTTGGCTCCGGCGGTTGAGTTAATATTGTGAAAACGAAGAGAAAAGGAGCAGGAAAATAAAGAGTCATCTCACTGCCTCGGGAGTCGGGGAGGGAAAAAGGTGTTTTTCTGGTAATCCTGGGATAAGAGATAGCTTTGCAATTATTGGTTTGCAATTATTGTAATTGCTGCAAAGGAAATTGGAAGCTTATATTTCTTTTTATCTTTTCTTCTGGGACTGGATTATTTTTCTCTTTTTTTTCCCCTTCTCTCTTTTTTCTGTATTAGTTTTTGATTATGTATGTATGTATGAATGTATCTCTCTATCTATCATCTATGAATCAATATATCTACCAGTATATCTCTCTATCATCAATCATTCATCTATTTATCTATCATTTATCAATCTATACCTATCATCTGTAAATCTATTTTCTGTCTATCAATCATCTATCAAATACATCTATGTCTCCATTAATTAATTCTCTATTTATCTATCATTTATACCTATCACTTATAAACCTATTCTGTCTGTCTGCCTTTCTATCTTTATCTATTTTATCTATCTATCCATCTATCAATCAATATATTTATATCTCGCATCATTAACTGATTAATCATCTATTTATCTATCTTCTATCGCTCTATACCTATCTTCTATAAACCTATTTCCTGTCACTCTATCTATATCAGCTATTTATCTATAATCTATCAATTGTCAATCATTTATCCATCCATTCATCTAAAAAATAAGAATACTGTAACTGATGCAGAAAGCAGCTGCCTGGAAAATTCTGGAAGTTGAGGTCCACACACTTCCACAGTTGCCACGTTTGAAAGACCCTCTCCTAAAGCATCCTGCCCCTCACTCACTCACCAGGTGAGGCAGACGGAGAGTACGACAGACAGAGAGAGACATAGATAGATAGATAGATAGATAGATAGATAGATAGATAGATAGATAGATAAAGATACCGATAGATAGGCAGACAGACAAACAGACATAGCTAGTTAGGAGAGAGAGAGAGAGAGAGAGAGAGAGAGAGAGGAGAGAGAGAGAGAGGAGAGAGAGAGAGAGAGAGAGAGAGAGAGAGAGAGAGAGAGAGAGAGAGGAGAGGGAAGGAAGGAAGAAGAAAGAAAGAAAGAAAGGAAAGAAAGAAAGAAAGAAAGGGAAAGAAAGTAAGGAAGGTAGAAAGAAAGGAAAAGAAAGAAAAAAGAAAGGAAGGAAGGAAGGAAGAAAAAGAAAGGAAAGAAAAGAAAGATAAAAAGAAAGGAAGGAAGAAAAAGAAACAAAAGAAAGAAAAGAAAGGAAGGTAGAAAGAAAGGAAGGAAGAAAGAAAAACAAAGAAAGAAAAAAGAAAAGGAAGGAAGGAAGGAAGGAAGGAAGGAAGAAAAAGAAAGAAAGAAAGAAAGAAAGAAAGAAAGAAAGAAAGAAAGAAAGAAAGAAAGATAGGCAAGATGACCGATGGAGAGCAGAGGGGATGAGAGGGCTGTTTACGGTCAGCCCTCGTCCTGGGGGGGTGACTGCAAGAAAGTTCCAGAACAGCCAGCTGGGTGAATCATCACCGAAGCAGCAAGGCCGATGTTGTTAAGTGAATCGTAACACTGAGCAACATAAACTTTGGGCTCGATTGTGTTTGTAACTCGAGGACTACCTGTACAAGAATCTTCCCAGACTGGCAGTTTGCATCTGGGCCAGGCTACATAAGGTTCAATGGCATTCAAGGGACTTTGGGCTCTTGTGCCTACGTAAGGATTCCAGACTCCTTCCCTGCTTGACTCCTTCCCCGGTCTCCTGCAGGCTCTTTCCAACCCATCTCCATGTTTCGGTCTCCGCTGGTCCCTCCTGACTTTCTCAAGCGCGCTCAATGGCCTCCCTCGCAACTCCGACGAGCATCGTCTACCTCTCCGGAAGACCGGTTCCCGCGGAGAGGGACCCTCCCTCGCCATAACAGCCCATTCCCCCCAAGGGAACGGGTCTAAAACGGAACTTAAAAAGAAAGCACTGGGCATTAAATGTAAGGCATTACCACCAGCTCCATCGGTCGGAAGGAATTCCGGTAATTTGCTAATGGACGAGGTCAACTTTTCCCTTTCAACGTTCCGGGGAGGTTAAATTGCAGAGACATTCGCTCGGCGGAAAAAACGCCGTTAGGTGCCATCCGGACTGAGCGAAGAGGTGATAAATGCCATTACGGGTGAGGAAAGAAAGGGAATTAAAAAAAAATAAAAACCCCAGAAAACGTGGGAGCTTTAATACCTCAGATGGGAAACAATTAAAAGGTTCCCGCGAAGTCAGCCTCTGAGCTCATTAAAAGGATGGGAAAAGTCAGACGGAAGAATCGGAAAAAAAACAAACAACAAAACCTGAGAAAAAGGATATGTTCCTAACGAGTGTAAACAAATGCAGCGAGTCCTCGACTTACGACTACAACGGCGCTCAAGATTTCTGTTGTTAAGTGAGACATTGGTTAAGTGAGTTTCGCCCCGTTTTTACGACCTTGTCGCAGTTCGTTAAGTGAAATCCCTGCAGGGGATAAGTGAGTAGCCCGGTTGTTAAGTGAATCTGCCTTTCCCGTTGACTTTTCCTCGTCAGAAGGTCGCGAAAGGGGATCACGGGACCCCTGGACACTGCGCCCGTCATAAATGCGAGTCAGTCCCCAAGCGCCTGAATCTGCATCACGTGACGCAGGGGAAGCTGCAAAAGGTCGTGAAAAGTGTGAAAAATGACCGTCAGTCGCATTTTTTCCCCCCAGCGCCATTGTAACTTTGAACGGTCGCTAAATGAATTGTTGTAAGTCAAGGACTTCCTGTACAGTTCATTTTGTGACGCCCCCCCCAACTACAAATTACAGGATGCCATGGGGAAAGCCTTTGGGGGAGGGGGGGGGGCTTGGAACAGATTTAAACAAATCAAATATTATTCGTCTATCAAAGCGTTAAGAGCCATAGCATGGCGGAATTATTTCAGATATAGCTAGTCCTCGACTTACGACAGTTCATTTAGTGACCGTTCAAAGTGACGACGGCACTAAAAATTTTACTCAAGGACCGTTGTCCATACAACCGTTGCAGCATTCCCCGTAGTCACGTGATCAAAATCCAGACGACTGGCAACTGACTCGTATTTATGACGGGTGGCAGCGTCCCGGGGGTCACGTGATCCCCTTTTGCGACCTTCTGTGAAGCAATAAGTCAATGGTGGGGAAGCCGGATTCACTTAACAACCAGGTGACTAACTTAACGACGGCAGTGATTCATTATGACTTCTATATGTATTTGTATTTATTATGGCTGTTCACCGCCCTGAGTCCTTCGGGAGTAGGGCGGTATACAAACATGAAAAAATAAATACATAAAATAAATTGAACAAGAGTGGCAAGAGGATAGGTGCAAAAGCTAAGGAAATATCGAAGAAAGACGACTTTTGTATTTATGTATTTTATTTTGTGCCTGTTCACCGCCCTGAGTCCTTCGGGAGTAGGGCGGTATATAAATCTAATAAAAAAAAAAAAAGACTTGAGAGTTGGAAAAGTGTAATAAACCTGTATAAATATGAAAAAAACAAATAATAGTGGCAGGAACGGCGGTTAAATGGGGTGAAACTCACTTAACAACGGAAACGTTGGGCTTTATTGACCTGTACGCGGTATCTGGAGGAAAATATACTTGAAACTTGGAGGCAAAATCCTTGCTGTCATTCTAGATCAGTGTTTCTCAAGCTGGGTTTATTTGAAGAGGGGGGGGACTTCAACTCCCAGAATTCCCCCAGCCAGCCTTGCAAGGAATTCTGGGAGTTGAAGTCCCCCCCCTCTTCAAATAACCAAGCACGGCAAAGGCTACTCCAGAGACTGAATTGGACATGATCTGGACAACTGGATGGTTTCTGATCTTCTTTTTTCCCCCCTTATTCTTCTCCTGCTGCTGTGGTCATTTTGGACAAAAAGGCTATTTTTTTTAAAGCCACAAAGTGTAAATCAAAGAAAATAATAATAATAATAATAATAATAATAATAATAATAATAATAATAATAATAATAATAAATGAGTTGGAAGGTGGTAAACCCAACAGAATGCTGACCGGAAAAAAAAATCTTATTTGTTGCTATGGCCTAAAAGCCGCTGAGCAATCTCACTCCAAGCCAAAGCGAGCGAGCAAGAGGGAGATCTTTTGGCCAGCGGGAAAAGAAAGGAAAATTTCCCCTTTTTTTGCACGGGGAAAGTTCAGCCTTCTCTGACACGGCCAGTCAATTAACGGTTGGTGGAAAAGCCGTTATTAGAAGGGGGGGAATAGAGTTTCCATCAATCAAGGTTCCCCACGCCCCCAATATTTTTATTTTTCCTATAATGAAAGTGTTGCCGTGCCTCGGTTGCAAAGATGCAAGATTAATGGACCTTCGAGATGAACGGAGTATTTTGGCAGAGAGGTGGTGTTCTGGAAGGAAGCTGCATCTGCAAATTCAGGAGGAGGAAGAGGAGGAGGAGGAGGAAGACGATGACGATGTGGCTCTGAGATGGGTGGTTTTCTTGCAAACGTTACGTGACCCAACTAGGGAACATCATCAGTGCTAGAAGGGAGGAGGAGGAGGAGAAGGAGGAGGAGAAGGAGGAGAAGAAGAAGGAGAAGAAGAAGGAGAAGAAGGAGAAGGAGAAGGAGAAGGAGAAGAGACTGGCTCTCTGAGCTGGGTGGTTTTCTTGCAGACGTTTCATGACCCAACTAGGGAACATCATCAGTGCTAGAAGGGAGTGGGGTTTGTGGAGAGGAGGAGGAGGAGGAGGAGGAGGAGGAGGAGGAGGAGGAGGAGGAGGAGATTATTGTGGGGTCCTTGGTGCTCCCTGAGCCTGGTGGTCTTCTTGCAGACATTTCATGACCTAACTAGGGAACTTCATCAGTGCTAGAAGGGAGGGGAGGAAGAGGAAGAGGAGGAGGAAGAGGAGGACTGTGGGGTCCTTGTTGCTCTCTGAGCTTGGTGGTTTTCTTACATACGTTTCTTGACCCAACTAGATAACATCATCAGTGCTAAAAGGGAAGAGGAGGAGGAGAAGAAGAGGAAGAAGAAGAAGAGGAGGAGGAGGAAGAGGAAGAGGAAGAAGGAGGAGGAGGAGGAGGAGGAGGAGGAGGAGGAGGAGGAGGAGGAGGGGGACAGACTGTGGCTCTCTGAGCTGGGCGGTTTTCTTGCAGACATTTCATGACCCAACTAGGGAACATCATCAGTGCTAGAAGGAAGGAGGGTTTGTGAGGAGGAAGAGGAGGGACCCTAAGGTCCCTTCCAAGTCGGTTATTCTGTATTCTGACAGGGGGCTGGACTAGAAGACCTCTAAGGTCCCTTCCAAGTCGGTTATTCTGTTATTCCCACGCTTTAGCAGAGTCCCGAAGACACGCTGAGAGACTGCTGTGATTTAGCATCCATTTACACTCTTATCTTCCAACCAGCAGCAGGGGTATAAAAAATAAAAAAAAAGGAAATATACTGTCCAATTTATGTTACGCACACTTCATTACAGAAGACCACAAACGGGAACGAAATTTTTTTGACAACTTCCCGAAAAGAGGCAATCCTTGAAGAAAGAGCGCCCCCTGGAGGTGAGATGCTGCGGCTGTCTCAGAAAGGAACCGCTTTGTTAAACCAGGATAGAAACCCAGGATGGATCAACCAGGGTTCTTAAATGTAACCTGAGTTCAATGTACAATCCAGCATATATTTAAATTGGAAAAACTGAACCTAAGGTGAACATTGGCAGTCCTCGATTTACAAGAGTTCATTCGGTGACCAACTGAAGTTACAACAGCACTGGGAAAAAGTGACTTGGGGCCGCAACTGATTCATATTTATGACGGTCGCAGCGTCCCGAGATCCCCTTCAGCGAGGGAAGCCAGACTCGCTTAACAACCGGGTTGCTACCTGAACAACTGCAGCGATTCACTTAACAACGGTGGCAAGACGGGTCGTAAAATGGGACGAAATTCACTTAACAAATCCGGCTTCCAAAGTTGCTCCCAAACGCACTATTCAGGTTACCCGGAGGGGGAGGATATAAACCTCCAAGCGGCAACAATAACTCTCAGAGAGAGCACTAACGACCAGAGGACTGCACAGAATATAAATCCCTCTGTTATTCGGTCAGAACTGAAGCAGCTCCTTGGATGAGAAGCGAGACCTCTTCAAAGGAAAAAAACAAAGGAAGTCCAATTGCCTTTTGAAAAAAAGCCAACCTAAAAATCAGTATGTTGAGAGTTATCGGTAAAAAATAATAAAGGCGGGGGATACAAACGAAATCAATAAATACAAATTAGGAAACGACGAAGTTAGCAAGAAGGGATACCGGCGGCTCACGGCAGAAAAAAACCAAGAGTGGGATGGTGACTTACTTTCGGAGGTGTTCGTTCTCCTTCAAGAAAAGTTCCGTTCGCCTGTTGTTGACCCCACAACCGCTTTTGTACGACCTGAAAGGTGGGAAGAAAAAAAAATGAAAAAGAGAATTCAGATTTTTAAATACTGATGATTTATAGGCAGAGGTGAGCAACGGTGATCCGTTTACGACCTGAGGACTTCAACTCCCAGAATTCCTGAGCCAGCCAATATGGCTGGCTCAGGAATTCTTGGAGTTGAAGTCCACCGGTGTTAAAAGGGACCACAGTTGCCCACTCCTGACTTACGAGAAAAAACCCCCCACCCAAATAATTGGACAATTCTCAGTCTAACTCAGAGGTGGGTTTCAGCAGGTTCTGAGCAGTTCTGGAGAACCGGTAGCGGAAATTTTTGAGTAGTTCGGAGAACCGGTAGTAAAAATTCTGACTGGCCCCGCCCCCATCTACTCTCTGCCTCCCGAGTCCCAGCTGATTGGGAGGGAATGGAGATTTTACAGTATCCTTCCCCTGCAGTGGGAAAGAAATGGGGATTTTACAGTATCCTTCCCCTGCAATCGGGAGGAAATGGAGATTTTACAGTATCCTTCCCCTGGATTGGGGAGGGAATGGAGATTTTATAGTATCCTTCCCCTGGATTGAGGAGGGAATGGAGATTTTATAGTATCCTTCCCCTGGATTGGGGAGGGAATGGAGATTTTACAGTATCCTTCCCCTGGATTGGGGAGGGAATGGAGATTTCACAGTATCCTTCCCCTGGATTGGGGAGGGAATGGAGATTTTGCAGTATCCTTCCCTAGATTGGGGAGGGAATGGGGATTTTGCAGTATCCTTCCCCTGGATTGAGGAGGGAATGGAGATTTTACAGTATCCTTCCCCTGGATTGAGGAGGGAATGGAGATTTTACAGTATCCTTCCCCTGGATTGAGGAGGGAATGGGGATTTTACAGTATCCTTCCCCTGGATTGGGGAGGGAATGGGGATTTTGCAGTATCCTTCCCCTGGATTGAGGAGGGAATGGAGATTTTACAGTATCCTTCCCCTGGATTGAGAAGGGAATGGAGATTTTACAGTATCCTTCCCCTGGATTGGGGAGGGAATGGGGATTTTACAGTATCCTTCCCCTGGATTGGGGAGGGAATGGGGATTTTGCAGTATCCTTCCCCTGGATTGAGGAGGGAATGGAGATTTTATAGTATCCTTCCCCTGGATTGGGGAGGGAATGGAGATTTTACAGTATCCTTCCCCTGGATTGAGGAGGGAATGGAGATTTTACAGTATCTTTCCCCTGGATTGGGGAGGAAATGGGGATTTTGCAGTATCCTTCCCCTGGATTGAGGAGGGAATGGAGATTTTATAGTATCCTTCTCCTGGATTGAAGAGGGAATGGAGATTTTACAGTATTCTTCCCCTGGATTGGGGAGGGAATGGAGATTTTGCAGTATCCTTCCCCTGGATTGGGGAGGGAATGGAGATTTTGCAGTATCCTTCCCCTGCCATGCCCACCACGCCACGCCCACAGAACCGGTAGTAAAAAAATTTGAAACCCATCACTGCTCTAACTGCTTTGTTTAGAATATTACTTTTCTAATCCATTTCGGCCTCTTGTGGTGTATGTGTGTTTTTGCGGCCATTGCTAACTTTGAAAGCAGGTGATTAAGTAGCTTTGGGGGTATCGTAACTTTGAACAGTCGTTAAGCGACCGTTCGTAAGTCAAGAACTCCCTGCATTGAACACAAGACCAAATTTGCAATCCTTCACGTTGTGGGCAAAAAACATATCTCTCTCTCTCTCTCTCACACACACACAGAGTTGTTCATAACAAGACCACACCCTGTTGTTTTTGGGAGTGTGTGAAGTTCAAAGTCTCCAAGGAATATATGGTGTTATTTGAAGTTCAGGGTTCAGAGCTGAGTAAATAGCACCATAATGCAAGTCATTTTTTTTTATTAACAGCTTCAGAGAGACTGCAGAGGCCTGCAGACAGAAGTCCCAAATGCAAAGGCCTTGATTTACAACCAGGGTGGATTTGACTTAAATTGAGTTGATTTAAATCACAATTTAAATCATGATTTAAATCCCTAGTAAAAAGGCTTGATTTAAATCAACTCGATTTAAATCATAATTGTTAAAGAGCAACTGTCATCTCTGCTCCTTTGACCCACCGTTGACTCACCGATAGTCCCAGTGTTGCAGAATATACAGCCTCCTGCTACATAACTAAGCTCCGTTTCAGGCTGAATAAACTAAATTATTTATGTATCTTAAATAGAAAACTATCTTACGATAGATTTTTACCCCCAAAGTTTTTTATTAAAATAAATTCGATAAAAATCAAAAAAATCCGATTTAAATAAAAAAAAAAATCCGATTTTTTTTTATTTTTTTTAAAAAAATCATTGATATTCATCCACCCTGCTTACAACCGTTCCTTTAGCGACCGTTGGAAGTTACGGAGATAGTGAAAAAAGGGACCTAACAATCGTTTTTCACACTTACAACCATTTTCACACTGATCAACATTCAGACGGAAACGGACTCATATTTATGACGGTTGAAGTGTCCCTGGGGGGGCGGGGGGGGGGGGTCACGTGATCCCCTTTTGCGACCTTCTGACAAGCGAAGTCCGTGGGGAGGCCAGATTCACTTCACGACCGTGTCACTAACTGAACAACCGTGGTGACTCACTTAACAACGGTGGCGAGAAAGGTCGTAAAATAGGGCAAAAGTCATTTCACAAAATGGAAGTGTGAAAAACAACTGTGTCACTTTTTTCCCCGGTGCCGTTGTAACTTCGAACGGTCACTAAACAAACAGTTGTATGTCGAGGACGACCTGTAATCATTATAATATTGCGAAAACTATTAACAACTTACTCAATATCTTTCCGGACCGAGCCCATCAGGTTCTCTCTTTCCCGCACGGCCACGAAGTTGGTTTTGGTTTTGTGGAATTCGTGGGTGTAGTCCTGTCATGGGGGAAAAAGAAAAAAAGAAAGAAATGATTCCAACTGCTTGAGGACTAGGAGCTTAGAAGAGAATTTGTGGCCTCCAACCATCAACCTAAGCCGAGTTAAAGTCCAAATATTGTTCCTGTCCTTTAAAAGGGAGGTCAAGAGAACCTAAAACAAACGTGTCCAATCTGGCCAGCACGAGTGGTGGCGCGGACGCAAGGGGGGGGCAACTGTCCGGGCCCCTTGGGCGAGGTTCGCGGGAGGCATTTTGGCGAAAGAATTTTCCTGCCTGTCATCCACTCCTCAAGCTCAGCACAGACGGAGGGAAAGGATGGCAGGCAGGAAAAAACCCCTCCCCATTTTCCTCCTGTTCGCCAAAAAGAGAGCCTTGGTAGTACAGTGGTCTAAAGCATCCTGTTATTAACACCAGCTGCCTGCAATTACTGCAGGTTCGAATCTCCCCAGGCTCAAGGTTGACTCAGCCTTCCATCCTTTCTAAGGCAGGTAAATTGAGGACCCAGTTGTGGCGGCAATAAGCTGACTTTGTATAAATATACAAAAGTATGAAGGTTACTGCTTAACGCATTGTAAGCCGCCGAGTCTCCGGAGAAGGGCGGCATATAAATCAAATTTTTAAAAAAGCCTCCATTCCGAACGGGCAAAAATTGTGGTCGCAAAATTATAAAATGACAATGTCCACAGCATATAAGGAGAATTTGTATAAGATGTTTTACAGGTGGCACCTACCCCCGACGAGGATAGCCAGAATATTCAAGAATAAATCTGAGAAATGTTGGAAGTGTCATCAGACTTCAGGATCCTATTACCATATGTGGTGGACATGTGTAGAAGCTAAAAGATATTGGACTAAGATACACACATGGTTGGAAAAAATGATAAAGAGACATATTGACTTTAAACCAGAGATATTTTTATTAGGGATCTCACCCGAGATGTATAATAGAGAATTGTAATACTTAATTGTGAATGTTTTAACAGCGGCTAGAATTGTATTTGCTAAAAACTGATGATGAAGTTATTAAGAAAATGATGGGACTGTGCTGAAATGAGTAAATTGACATTTGAAATTAGAGAACAGGAAGATAAACAGTATTATTTGATGTGGGATTTGTTTTATCAATGGACAGATAATAAAACATGGAGATGAAATATGAAATATGAAGTTTAATTTATTTATTATTAATTTATTATTAAATTTAAATGGTAGTATAGTAGTACAGGTAGTATAGTATTTAATTTAAATTTAAAGTTGATGTAAAGATAAAATATGTGAAGTTCTTTTTTTATGAGTGATAAACTTTTGTTATATATTGGTACTTTGAAGATGGGATTAAGCACAAAAGAATGTTAACTGATTGACACACTTTTTTTTTTTATTTGATTTATATGCCGCCCTTCTCCGGAGACTCAGGGCGGCTTACACTGCATTAAGCAATAGCCTTCATACTTCTGTATATTTATACAAAGTCAGCTTATTGCCCCCACAATCTGGGTCCTCATTTTACCTACCTTAGAAAGGATGGAAGGCTGAGTCGACCTTGAGCCTGGTGAGATTCGAACTCGCAGTAATTGCAGGCAGCTGGAAGCTAAATACTACCTTTAACAGTAGCATTACACTGGTATAATTTTAAATCGTTTTTTAATTGGGTTACTGATTTTAATTTGGTATTGTATTGTGATTTGTATTGACGTTGTCATTTTGTAAGCCGCCTTGAGTCCCTAGGGAGAAAGGTGGCATATAAATCGCAATAAATAAATAAATAAATAAATAAGACTGCTGCGCCACTCAGGCTCCTCTTACGACCGTTGCAACATCCCCATATTCCACTGATCAAAATCCGGATGCTTGGCAACTGGCTCGTAGTTACGACGGTCGCAGTGTCCCCTGAGGTCATGTGATCAACTTTCGGGACCCTTCTGACTGGCAAAGTGAAAAGGGAAGCCGGATTCACTTATTAAGTGTGACTAACTTAACAACGGCAGGGATTCGCTTAAGAACGCCGGCAGAAAAAAAAGGGCGTAAAAAAAATGTGGCCAAACCCGCTGAATGAATGTCTGGCTTAGCAACGGACGTGTTCGGCTCAATGGCGGTCGTAAGTCGAGGACTGCCTGTAGACAGGGAAGGGAAGCCCACGCTTACGGCCTTACCTGTAAGATGTCTCTGTGCCGTTGCAGGGTGTGCATCAGAGCCGCGTTGAGGGAGGGGACGCCGGCGCTGTTGGTGTACTCCGCCATTTTGTCGTTGACCGCCGTCAGCTGCAACAGAGAGGAGGAGAGCATTAGCGGCTTTGAGAGACAAGAGGTTTTTCATGGATCTGTAAAAAAAATAATTAAAAAATTCAATAAGCAGCAAACTTGACACGCCGCCTCGAATACATTGAGATTAACAGATGAACAGAGTTGGAAGGGACCTTGGAGGACATCTAGTCCAACCCTCCGCCCAAGCAGGAGACCCTACACCATTTCTGACAAATGACACTCCAATCTCTTCTTGAAAACCTCCAGTGATGAAGCTCCCACAACTTCCGAAGGCAACTTCCATCGCTTCTCACTGTCCATCAGTTGATGGTTCTCCCTGTCAGAAAATTCCTCCTCATTTCCAGGTTGAATGTCTCCTTGATGAGTTTCCATCCATTCTTCCTTGTCTGGCCTTCGGGGGCTTTGGAGAATAGCTTGACCCCCTTCCTCCTCTCTGGGGCAGCCCCTCAAATATTGGAAGATGCTCTCCTGTCTCCCCTGGTCCTTCTCTTCACTAGACCAGCCATGTCTTCTGTCCATCTATGGTTCATTCAGATGTCTTTCTTTCTTTCTTTTCTTTTCTTTCTTTCTTTCTTTCTTTCTTTCTTTCTTTCTTTCTTTCTTTCTTTCTTTCTTTCTTTCTTTCTTTCTTTCTTTCTTTCTTTCTTTCTTTCTTTCTTTCTTTCTTTTCTTTTCTTTCTCTCTCTCTCTTTCTTTCCCTCCCTTCCACCTTCCTTCCCTCCCTCCCTCCTTCCTTCCTTCCTTCCTTCCTTTTGCTTTGGAAAATAGCTTGACCCCCTTCCTCCTCTCTTGGGCAGCCCCTCAAATATTGGAAGATGCTCTCCTGTCTCCCCTGGTCCTTCTCTTCACTAGACCAGCCATGTCTTCTGTCCATCTATGGTTCATTCAGATGTCTTTCTTTCTTTCTTTCTTTCTTTCTTTCTTTCTTTCTTTCTTTCTTTCTTTCTTCCTTCCTTCCTTTCTTTCTTTCTTTCTTTCTTTCTCTCTCTCTCTCTCTTTCTTTCCCTCCCTTCCACCTTCCTTCCCTGCCTCCCTCCCTCCTTCCTTCCTTCCTTTTGCTTTGGAAAATAGCTTGACCCCCTTCCTCCTCTCTGGGGCAGCCCCTCAGATACTGGAAGATGCTCTCCTGTCTCCCCTGGTCCTTCTCTTCACTAGACCAGCCATGCCCAGTTCCATCGTATGTTTTAGCCTCCAGTCCCCTCATCATCCTGGTTGCTCTTCTCTGCACTCGTTCTGGAGTCTCCACATCTTTTTTATAGTGTGGGGACCAAAACTGGATGCAGTACTCTAGGTGTGGCCTTACTAAGGCTTTGTAGAGTGGTATTAGTACCCCCCTTGATCTTGATTGTATCCCCCTGTTCATGCAATTTAGGATTGCATTGGCTTTTTGGCTGCCGCCACACACAGCTAGCTCATATTTAACTGGTTGTCCACTAAGACTCCAAGATCCCTCTCAGTCTAAATGTGTACTTTTGGTTTTTCTTACCTAAGTATAAGATGGTTCATACAAGCAACCTTTTGGCATTACAGGTCGTCCTCGACTTACAACAGTTTGCTTAGTGACCGTTTGAAGTTACGACATCACTGAAAAGGAGTGACTTATGACCATTTTTCGCACTTCTTTCCTTGGTGAGTTTCCATCCGTTACTTCTTCTCCTGCCTTCTGGGGCTTTGGAGAATAATTTGACCCCTTCTTCTTCAGGGCAGCCCCTCCAATACTGGAATACTGCTATCATGTGCCCCCTTGTCCTTCTTTTCATTTAACGAGCATATTATAACTGTTTTTTTTATTCCTGCCTCGTGAAGAAATCAGGAAGCTTCTCCTTAATTCCAGGTTGCTTCTCTCCTGGATCAGTTTCCATCCGTTGTTTCTTCTCCTGCCTTCTGGTACTTTGGAGAAGAGGTTGACCCCTCTTCTTCTTTGGGGGGGAAGAAGACTGCCATCATGTCCCCTCCCAGTCCTTCTTTTCATTTAACGAATGAAACAAAAATTTTAACTGGTTTTTTTTAAATTCCTGCCTCTTGGAGAAATTCAGAAATGTCTTCTAGATTGCTTCACTCCTTGATTAGTTTCCATCCGTGGCTTCTCGCCCTGCCTTCCAGGGCTTTGGAGAATAGATAGATAATAAAAACTCAAATTGCCCCATGCTGTCTGGCTGGGGAATTCTGGGAGTTGAAGTCCACAAGTCTTAAAAATTGCCACGGATGGACATGCTTGCTTTAAACCAGTTGTTGTCGTATCAGCGCATTGATGACTCTGGTGTCTCTGAGTTAAACTGGGCACAATCCAACATAGAACATTGCTGATTTAGATATACTCCTCGATTTTAATAGTGATTATTATACTCCTCGACTTTAATCCCTTTAATAGCCTTGGTGGCGCAGCAGACTAAAGTGCTGTTAAATAGCACTTAAGTAGCACTTAACTGCCTGCAATTACTGCGAGTTCAAATCTCACCAGGCTCAAGGTTGACTCAGCCTTCCATCCTTTCGAGGTAGGTAAAATGAGGGGGCAATAAGCTGACTTTGTATTAAAAAAAAGAACACCACGGGGGTGAGGGGTGGGGCAAAAGCCCTACTAAGCAGGTATATACAAAAGTATGAAGGCTATTGCTTAATGCATTGTAAGCCGCCCTGAGTCTCCGGAGAAGGGCGGCACATAAATCCAACCAATAAATAAACAAACAAAAATAAATAAAAATAAAAATATAAATAAATAAATAAATAAATAAATAAATAAATAAATAAATAAATAGCAATAGCACTTAGATTTATATACCGTCCTATAGTGCTTTACGTACTTTGAGTGGTTTAAAGTGTTAACGTTTTGTTGGTCATTCGCATCCTTTTGAGGGAGCCCTTTGAGGCCACTTGGAGGATTACCTGTGTCCTCGGGGACACCCGAGTGGTGCAAATGGGTGTGGAGCCTTCTTGCCTGCAGGATGTTTCCTGCCCTGCATCCCTTCACGGTGGAAGACAGGCGCAGGCTGTTTGGGATGTGTTTGCGTCGTTGTCTGCATCTCAAACTGAAGCGGACATGGTACTTGTAGTCTGCAATTTTTCTGGAAATCCGTTCCTACTCCTGCACCATCCAAAGTGCATAGCTAAATATCTATGGAGATTCTCCATCAACCAGGTCATGACCGTCCCAAAGGTGCTTTTTTCAGGAAGCAACTGGGTTTCCTTGGTTTTTTCTTTTGAAGACGTTTCACTTCTCATCCCAGAAGCTTCTTCGGCTCTGACTGGATGGTGGGGAATGGAAGGGTTTATACTCCTTGCAGACAAAGCTGGTCATTTGCATCCTTTTTAGAGGGTCATTGAGGCCGCTTGGAGGTTTGTCTGTGTCCTCAGGGTCACCTGAGGGGTGCAAATGGTTCCTGTAGTCTGCCATTTTTTCCTCCTGAAATCCATTCCTACTCCCACACCATTCAAAGGGAGTTGATCCCAAATTATATGGCTAAAAGTCTGTAGAGATTCTCAGTCATCCAGGTCATGGCTGTCCCAAAGGTGCTTTTTTCAGGAGGCAACTGGACTTTCTGGTTTTTTCTTTTGAAGACATTTCACTTCTCATCCAAGAAGCTTCTTCGGCTCTCACAGTTGGGACAGCTATGATCCAGGTAACTGAGACCTCCATAGAGGTTCCAAGCAGGAGTCAGAGCTGGCCTCCACAACGTCGTCTTGTCTTACCTTCCCCAAGAGTTGCTCAATTTCCACAGCCATTGCTTCAAACATGCGGTCTTGGCTGGATCCGTTCAGGAGAGGGGTTGTGTCCGAGCTAAGCAAGGAACAACACACAGAGGTAGCGTTAAAGGTTTTAACACGTGGTAGGAAATCTTCATTCACGTTAATTTGAGTTTTATCCCACCTTTATTACTGCGTAAGTAATTCTAGGCTGCGAAAATATGTAAGACTCTTTCTCCTCCTATTTTCCCCACAACAACCCTGTGAGGTGGATGTCAACTTGCAAAGCTTTCAAGTTGCCATGAGCAGGAGGGAGGGAGAACTGAAGCTGCATTCCATACATTCTTTCTGACCGCAATCAGAAGGAGGGTGTTAGGTTTCACAGCCAGCCAAAGTGGTGAATTGGAGAATGTGATTTATGACATGGCCAGGGAGGAGGGGAGAGACAGGATCATAAGGGAACGTAAATCTATGTAGGATTAGTCCTAACTGCATCCCAGTATTGCCGGAATGTTGCTCCTAATAAATGACTATATTTCCTTTGAAGTTTGGATCATGGCTCATGAATTAATTAGGGCATCTTTTGGAAACTTGACAGTGGGTTCAGCTCAGAGAGAGATGGACTAAAGTCAACCAGCTGGTTTTCATGACTAATGCAGGACTAGAACTCATTGTCTCCTAGTGATTGGCCCAAGGTCACCTAACTGGCTTTCATGCCTAAGGCAGGACTAGAACTCATCACCACCTGCTTTCTAGATCGGCACCTTAACCACTACACCAAACTGGCTCTCATTTCACTTTTAACTCATTTCAAAATATTCAAACTGGCTGGAGGTCCAAGCCACCTCAATACAGGCAGTCCTCGACTTACAACAGTCCATTTAGTGACCGTTCAAAGTTACAACGGCACTGAATAAAAGTGACTTAGGACCGTTTTTCTCACAGTTACGACCTTTCCCAGCATCCACGTGGTCATGTGATCAAAATTTGGACGCTTGGCAACTGACTCATATTTATGACCGTCGCTGTGTCCCGGGGTCACATGATGCCCTTTTGCAATTGATTTATTGATTGATTGATTGAATTTCTATACCGCCCTTCTCCGAAGGAATCTAGTCTTTGGACAAGCAAAATCAACAGGGAAACCAGATTCACTTAATAATCACGTTACTAACTTATTAACTGCGGCGATTCACTTAACAACTGTGGCACGAAAGGTGGTAAAATGGAGCAAAACTCACTTAACCGATGTCTCACTTAACAACAGATATTTTGGGCTCAATTGTGGTCGTAAATCGAGGACTACCTGTATAGCACACGCTTGCCAATATTTGCAAAATTTAATACATTTAAATAAATACAAATAGTTGCTTATAGGCTGCAAATGTAGGCCTGGATTGAGGAAAGGAAAGGCCTTACTTGCTCCTCCAGGCTTGCCTATTCAAACGTTCTAAGACGGTGTTTCTCAACCTTGGAAGCTTGATAGAGTATCAAAAGAGTTGATGGTATCAACTCTTTTGATACCATCGACCATGGTATCATGCTGTACCGGTTGGAAGAGTTGGGGGTGGGAGGCACCGTATTACGGTTGTTCTCCTCCTTTCTCTCCGACCGGTCGCAGTCTGTGTTGACAGGGGGGCAGAGGTCGACCCCGAGTCCCCTTATATGTGGGGTGCCACAAGGATCGGTCCTCTCACCCCTTCTGTTCAACATTTATGTGAAGCCGCTGGGCGAGATCATCCGTGGTTTCGAGGTGGAGTACCATCAGTACGCTGACGACACTCAGCTGTACATCTCCACCCCAGGCCACCCCAACGATGCCCTTGAAGTGATGTCCCGGTGCCTGGAGGCCGTACGGATCTGAATGGGGAGAAACAGGCTCAGGCTCAACCCATCCAAGACCGAGTGGCTGTGGTTTCCGACGTCCCGATACAGTCAGCTGGTGCCATCGCTGACTCTTGGGGGCGAAGCATTGGCCCCCACGGAGAGGGTTCGCAACTTGGGCATCCTCCTGGATTCACGGCTGTCTTTAGAAGAGCACTTGACGGCCGTGACCGGGAGGATTTTTCATCAGGTCCGCCTGATTCGCCAGTTGCGTCCCGTTCTAGATCGGGACTCGTTACGCACGGTCACTCATGCCCTCGTCACCTCCCGTCTGGACTATTGTAACGCTCTCTACATGGGGCTCCCCTTGAGGAGCACCCGGAGGCTCCAACTGGCGCAGAGTGCGGCCGCGCGGGTGGTGATGGGAGCGACGTGGAGTTCCCATGTAACGCCTCTCCTGCGCGAGCTGCACTGGCTCCCGGTGGTCTTCCGAGTGCGCTTCAAGGTTTTGGTTATCACCTTCAGAGCGCTCCATGGCTTAGGACCTGGCTATTTACGGGACCGCCTGCTGCCACCAATAGCCTCCCACCGACCAGTACGCTCCCATAGAGAGGGGCTCCTCCGGGTGCCGTCGGCCAAACAATGTCGACTGGCGGCCCCCAGGGGGAGAGCCTTCTCTGTGGGGGCACCTTCGATCTGGAACGAGCTCCCCCCGGAGATACGGAGAATTCCGGATCTGCGTACCTTCCGTCGCGCGCTCAAGACTCTCTTATTTCATCAAGCTGGCCTGGCCTAAACTTTCTCCTCTTTTAAAATGGAATTTTAAATTTTAAATTTGGTTTTAAATTTATCGGGGTTTTAAAATGTTTCAGCCAAATTTATTTAATTAGTTTTATTCTCCATTTTAAATTTTGTATCTATATGTTTTATTTTATGGCTGTTCACCGCCCTGAGTCCTTCGGGAGTAGGGCGGTATACAAATTTAATAAAATGAAAAAATGAAAAATGAAAATGAAGATGGGTGGACTTCAACTCCCAGAATCCCCCAGCCAGCGCTGCTGGCTGGGGGATCCTGGGAGTTGAAGTCCACCCATCTTCAAGCTACCTAGGTTGAGAAATACTGTTTTAAGACTTTCCCAAGCGGGACTCCCTTATTCCTGAAATTTTAAAAAAATTTCAGACGTCCAGAAGCGCAAAGACGAAAGCAAATGGAGAAAGCTGGGCTGTCGGGGATGGAAAAACGAACAAACGAACAAGCAATGAAAAAATCGAATGAAGTAGCAGCGTGATAGTACCTATACCTGTCGCATCGTCCATCGCGAGAGCTGCCGTGGCTGTAGCTGGTGCACAATTTACTGAAGGAAACCAGCTTGAGGTCCAGTTCGTTTTCCAGTTGCCGGGCCTGTTTCCTTAGATCTGCCAAAAGAGTAAGGAGCAAAAAACTGCAATGCTTCGCTGCTTTCTTCCAACCCTGCAAATTCACCAATAACCTGGTTGAAAACGACCGTTGGGAGACTCTTAAATCAGGGGTGTCCAGCTTGGCCCAATTTAAAGGCCTGTGGTTTTCCAACTCCCAGAGTTCCCCCCCCCCCAGCAGGCCAAGCTTACAATAAAAGAAACCGAAGTATTTAAGAAAGGAAAGCAATTGGGATCTAAAACGTTTGCACAGCCTGACTTGTTCATACATCCGAAGGGGAAATCTTTGCAAAACTGGCAGCAACTGAGCAATCGGGAAAATTCTTTGACTTGCATTTTTCTGGAGTTCACTTTGTGCAACTGACGATATCTTCTAAAGATAGAGGTGTGCCTTCGGTAATGTTGGATCAACACGGTGTTTATCAAAGTCGGCAACTTTAAGAGGGGTGGGCTCCAACTCCCAGAATTCCCCAGCCAGCCTGCTTTAAGAGGGGTGGACTTCCACTCCCAGAATTCCCAAGCCTGCATGTTTTAAGAGGGGTAGACTTCCACTCCCAGAATTCCCCAGCCAGCCTGCTTTAAGAGGGGTGGACTTCCACTCCCAGAATTCCCCAGCCAGCCTGCTTTAAGAGCGGTGGACTTTCACTCCCAGAATTCCCCAGCCAGCCTGCTTTAAGAGGGGTGGACTTCGACTCCCAGATTTCCTCAGCCAGCCTGCTTTAAGAGGGGTGGACTTCCACTCCCAGATTTCCTCAGCCAGCCTGCTTTAAGAGGGGTGGACTTCGACTCCCAGAATTCCCCAGCCAGTATGCTTTAAGAGGGGTGGACTTCCACTCCCAGAATTCCCAAGCCTGCATGTTTTAAGAGGGGTAGACTTCCACTCCCAGAATTCCCCAGCCAGCCTGCTTTAAGAGGGGTGGACTTCCACTGCCAGAATTCCCCAGCCAGCCTGCTTTAAGAGCGGTGGACTTCCACTCCCAGATTTCCTCAGCCAGCCTGCTTTAAGAGGGGTAGACTTCGACTCCCAGAATTCCCCAGCCAGCCTGCTTTAAGAGGGGTGGACTTCCACTCCCAGAATTCCCCAGCCAGCCTGCTTTAAGAGCGGTGGACTTCCACTCCCAGAATTCCCCAGCCAGCCTGCTTTAAGAGGGTGGACTTCCACTCCCAGAATTCCCCAGCCAGCCTCCTTTAAGAGGGGTGGACTTCCACTCCCAGAATTCCCCAGCCAGCCTGCTTTAAGAGGGGTGGACTTCCACTCCCAGAATTCCCCAGCCAGTCTGCTTTAAGTGGGGTGGACTTCCACTCCCAGAATTCCCCAGCCTGCATGCTTTAAGAGGGGTGGACTTCTACTCCCAGAATTCCCCAGCCAGCCTGCTTTAAGAGGGGAGGACTTCCACTCCCAGAATCCCCCAGTCAGCCATGCTTTAAGAGGGGTGGACTTCCACTCCCAGAATCCCCCAGCCAGCAATGCTTTAAGAGGGGTGGACTTCCACTCCCAGAATCCCCCAGCCAGCGTGCTTTAAGAGGGGTGGACTTCCACTCCCAGAATTCCCCAGCCAGCAATGCTTTAAGAGGGGTGGACTTCCACTCCCAGAATTCTCCAGCCAGCGTGCTTTAAGTGGGGTGGACTTCCACTCCCAGAATTCCCAAGCCTGCATGTTTTAAGAGGGGTGGACTTCTACTCCCAGAATTCCCCAGCCAGCCTGCTTTAAGAGGGAAGGACTCCAACTCCCAGAATTCCCCAGCCAGCCTGCTTTAAGAGGGAAGGACTCCAACTCCCAGAATTCCCCAGCCAGCCTGTTTTAAGAGGGAAGGACTCCAACTCCCAGAATTCCCCAGCCTGCATGCTTTCAGATGCACGGGCGTTGATGACTGGGGAATTATGGGAATTGAAGTCCACATATCATAAAGTTGCCAAGAGAACTTGAGAAACACCTGGATGTAGCATTTGGGTGCCTATCTAAGCACCCAAACGCCTAGTTGTGTAAAGCCAACCTCCCACTTTGCACAATACGAGAATCTCTTGTGGGATCCGTCTTCTGAGGAAGGAGAGAAGTTCTTAGATCTATCCGAACTGTCCTTTTTTTTGCACTCCGGGATCCCCTCCCCTGGCTCGATTCCTTATGGAAATCGGCAGATGCTCTCCTGCTCCCGGAGTATGGTTCATCCTTCAATTCTTGCAAGACAAGTTTCACCGGGCTGCCTCCCATAGCAGCGCTCGGGCTGAGAAGAACCTCTTCTGCAACCCAACAAGGCAGACAGAGACTTCAGAGGATTATTAGAACGGCAGAAAAAACCATGGCTGCCAACCTGCCTTCCATGGAGGACTTGTATTCTGCAGGAGTCAAAAAGAGGACTGGGAAAAGATCTACAGACTTCTCGCATCCTGGACATCAACTGTTTCAACTCCTACCCTCAAAACGACGCTATAGAGCCCTGCACACCAGAACTAGACACAAGGACAGTTTTTCCCCAAATGCCATCACTCTGCTAAACAAATAATTCCCTCAACACTGTCAAAGTATTTAATAAGTCTGCACTGCTATTAATCTTCTCATCATTCCCACCACCCATCTCCTCCCACTTATGACGGTATGACTGTATCCTTGTCGCTGGTATCCTTACAATTTATATTGTTTCCTGATTGCTTATTTGTACCCTATGACTATCATTCAGTGTTGTACCTTATGATTCTTGATGAATGTATTTTATTCTCCTTATGTACACTGAGAGCATAGGCACCAAGACAAATTCCTTGTGTGACCCATCGCACTTGGCCCATTAAAAAAAAATAATGCTATTATTCTATTCTAAAAATTCTTGCAAGACAAGTTTCAACGGGCTGCCTCTTCCAGCAGTGCTTTGGCTGAGAAAAACCTCCATGTCCAGGAGCAGTCTATCTCAGAGCTCCCAGGTTTTTTTTTTTCCTCTTCAGATGGGAGCTGACGCTGTTCCTCCCTCGGGAGGTTGGCCCAATGTTGGCCAGGCACTTCTGGAGACCCCCCCACCAGCCCAGAGACTCCCCTCCCCCCCCAGCCCCGAAAGAGCCCGGAAATTTGCCCTCCAAAGACACCTCTTCTCTCCAGCCTCTATCATTGACATTCCTCCCCCAGAGGATTTTAGGGTTGGTGGGGGGGAAAGCTTCTTTCTTTTCTTTCCTTTTTTTAAAAAATAATTTTTATTGTAGTTTTCTTTTTTTAGAGGCGACATGATAGCAGTGTTCCAGTATCTCAGGGGTTGCCACAAAGAAGAGGGAGTCAAGCTATTCTCCAAAGCACCAGAAGGAAGAACAAGAAGCAACAGATGGAAACTAATCTAGGAGAGAAGCAACTTAGAACTAAGGAGAAATTTCCTGACAGTGAGAACAATTAATCAGTGGAACAACTTGCCTCCAGAAGTTGTGAATGTTCCAACACTGGAAATTTTTAAGAAGAAGTTGGATAACCATTGGTCTGAAGTGGTGTAGGGTTTCCTGCCTAAGCAAGGGGTTGGACTAGAAGACCTCCAAGGTCCCTTCCAACTCTGTTATTCTATTTCTATTTCTATTTCTATTTCTATTTCTATTTCTATTTCTATTATTTCTATTTCTATTTCTATTTCTATTTCTATTTCTATTTCTTCTACTTCTACCCAGTGATGGGATGCAGCCAGTTCGCACCACTTCGGGAGAACCGGTTGTTAACTTTCTGGGCAGTTTGGTGAACTGGTTGTTGGAAGAAATCATTAGGGCAGAGAACCGGTTGTTAAATTATTTGAATCCCACCACTGTATCTCTCTCTCTCTCTCTCTCTCTCTCTCTCTCTCTCTCTCTCTCTCTCTCCCCCTCCCTCCCTATCCCTTTCCCTTTCCCTTTCCCTTTCTATTCTATTCTATTTTCCAAAACTAATACATATTCAAACAGACAATGTCATTTTTATATACTTTGGATTTAACAGTTCACATAAAATGTACATTATACACACACACACACACACACACACATATATATATATACACACATACACATATGTCTTAAGTTTTCGCGGGTGTGTATATGCAAAAAATTAAAATCTCGGGTGTTTTCCCGCGTCATATTAAATAAGTTAGTTAAAATGTTTAAAATTCTGGTTAAAAGCTAGGATTTTAACCAGAATTTTAAACATTTTAACTAACTTATTTAATATGACGTGGGAAAACACCCGAGATTTTAATTTTAACCAGAATTTTAAACATTTTAACTAACTTATTTAATATGACGCGGGAAAACATCCGAGATTTTAATTTTTTGCATATACATATATATATCTACACATCCTCAACTTCCTTATGAATATTACCTATTTTTGTTTCTGCTGTCTATCTACCTGTGCCCTTTTCCCCAAAACCCCCATAATCTAGACCTCCTGATCTCCGCTCCTTCCGTCGGGACTTGAAGACGTGGCTTTTCAAACAAATAGGCTGAGACTGATTCCGGGCTTTATTATTTACTACTAATTAATTATTTGGATTAAATTATGATTTTATTGTACTTGTTTCTTAACTTGTGTTCGCCGCCCTGAGTCCTTTAGGAGTATGGCGGCATAATAAATACATTTAATTAATAATTAATTAATTAATTAATTAATATCCCGAATTCTCTTTTGTCTTTTAATTTCTAAAATTAATTTATTTCATTTTGGCACATTCAAATATTCTTTGGGTGGTGGGGGGGGGGAAGGCTTCTTTCAACCGCTCCACACACCCCCACCCCCACCGCCACCCCCCATTTCCCGGCCTCTGGGCTCGGCCCGATGCCCTCGAGAGGGCCCCTTCCCAAACCCCATGGCTTGAATTCCCATCATCCCCAACCCGCAGAGCGATGACATAACCCATCTCCTTCCGGGGCTGGTGTGTGTATGGGGGGGGGGTCTCTTGGGTTATGGGCTGGGCTGGATCTCACACACACACACCCCACCCCATCCAAACTGGGGTTGGGGATGATGGGAGTTGTAGTCCATCCAACCCTGCAGGCGGGGCGGGGCTGGACGGTCGGCCTGCCGGCTTCCAGTCCTCAAACCGGGCGCCCCTTTCCCTGGAGGGTCTCCCCCCTCCCATCCCCGCCGCGCCCCTCACTCACCCTCCCAGTAGTTGCTGCTCCCCGCCGCCGCCGCCGCCGCCGCCATCTTTGTTGACCAACGTCAGCCCTCCCCGACGCAAGCCGGCGGCGCGCTCGGCCATAGAGCAGGGCCCGGCCAGAGCGGCCCCATCCCTACCCGCCCTCGCTTCCGATCATAGAGCGCCCGCGCGCCGCCGTCCGCGAGAACCATCGAAAGGAAGAAAGCGCGGTGCAAACCGACCTCCTAAGTCTCCGCACTGCCCCCTTTCGGCGATGGCCCCGAAAGGGTCCTCCGGGCCTTGTTTCCTATTTTTTTTTTGCTTTGTGATGAATAATCGTAAAAACGGTGGTGACGTCGCTTAATCTTGCTCCTCCTAACACGTGTGCGTGTGGATGCGTTCGCGTGTTCGTGCTTAAAATGCAAGCGAAGGGCATGGAGATAAGGCGTCCTGGATGGTCTCCGATGCTCCTGCTGGGTTTCTTTGGGCTCTGATGGTTGTTTTCATCACCATTTAATGCCTGATTTAGATTAGATTAGATTAGATAGATAGATAGATAGGTAAATAGATAATGGATGGATGAATAGAATAGAATAGAATAGAATAGAATAGAATAGAATAGAATTCAATCCTTTATTGGCCAAGGGGGGTGGGACACACAAGGAATTTGTCTTTGGTGCAGATGCTCTCAGGGTACATAAAAGAAAAGATACGTTCATCAAGAATCATAAGGCACAACACTTAATGATAGTCATAGGGAACAAATAAGATGATAGGTAGGTAGGTAGGTAGATAGATAATGGATGGACGAATAGAATAGAATAGAATATTATAGAATAGTGGAATGAAGAATGGAATGGAAAAGAAAAGAATAGAATAGAATAGAATAGAATAGAATAGTGAAGAATGGAGTACAATAGAATAGAATATTATAGAATAGTGGAATGAAGAATGGAATGGAATGAAATAGGAATAGGAATAGAATAGAATAGAATAGAATAATAGAATAGAGGAATGAAGAATGGAATAGAATAAAATAGAATAGAATTCTTTATTGGCCAAGTGGGATTGGACACACGAGGAATTTGTCTTTGGTGCATATGCTCTACATAAAAGAAAAGATATGTCCATTAAGAATAATAAGGTAAAACACTGAATGATAGTCATAGGGAACAAATAAAATGATAGGTAGGTAGGTAGGTAGGTAGGTAGGTAGATAGATAGAAAGAAAGAAAAAGAATTCTTTATTGGCCAAGTGTGATTGGACACAATAGGAATTTGTCTTTGGTGCAGATGCTCTCAGGATACATAAAACAAAAGATTCATTCGTCAAGAATCCTAAGGTACAACACTTAATGATAGTCATAGGGAACAAATAAGCAATCAAATCATATTAGGAAACAGTATCAATATAAATCGGAAGGATCGAAGCAACAAAGTTACAGCCATACAGTCAGAAGTGGGAGGAGATGGGTGGTGGGAATGATGAGAAGATTAATAGTAGTGCAGACTTAGTGAATAGTTTGACAGTGTTGAGGGGGTTATTTGTTTAGCAGAGTGATGGCGTTCGGGAAAAAACTGTCCTTATGTCTTGTTGTTCTGGTGTGCTGTGTGCTATAGTGTCCGCTTTGAGGGTTTTTAATTATTATTATGGTTGTTATTATTATTATTATTATTATTATTATTATTATTATTATTATTATTATTATTATTATTTCTATGCCGCCCACTCTCCGAGGACTCTGGGCGGCTTACACCAAAGACAGTATACTAAATAGCATATTGCCCCCAACAATCTGGGTCCTCATTTTACCCATCTCGGAAGGATGGAAGGCTGAGTCAACCTTGAGCCGGTGAGATTTGATCCGCTGATCTGCTGAACTAGCAGTCAGCTGAAGTAGCTGCAGTACTGCACCCTAACCGCTACGCCACCTCTGCTCTTATTGATTTAATTTAATTTAATGATTTAAATTTAATTTAATGATATGGATTCTTTTTCTGCATTGTAAAATATAAGCGGGCTGGCTGGGTGGGTGCTTGCCATTGGGCGAACCATCTGGCCCCGAGGCAGAGGATCTTAACTGGAAAAAATGTATCTATCATATATTTCATGTATTATCTCACCGTTAATTATCTCTTAATTATCTCAACAGTTAATTATCTCTTAACTGTTGTTTTATTGTAAGCTGCTCAGACCAGCAGGAGCGAGATGGGCGGCGAATAAATTTAATAAACGGACAAATGGACAATTACATAAGTAAGATGGATGGATAGATATAAAATCAGATAAATAGAAAGATGATAGGATAGATGGATAGGAAGGAAGGAAGGATAGGGATGGATGGATAGAGACAGACAGATATAAGATAGATAGATAGATAGATAGATAGATAGATAGATAGATAGATAGATAGATAGACAGATTGTCACTGCGTTTTTGTATTTACCAGCTAAGCTCATTATTTCTGGGCTGTCAGACTTTCCGTAGCTTGCCAATTTTATTATCAGTACGATAACTACATATATCCGCATTCCTTTCTTTCTACTTCACACACTTTTCTTTGTTCTCTTGCCAAGAGAAGTCCGGCTGCAGAGATGTAGTCGGTAGGAACTTTACCAAAATGTAACAATTTAATTATTTAGATCAGTAAGATGTTTTATTTTCTTCTCTACAATAAATATGAGTTTAATTAGAAGATGTATTCCGGTTTTATTTTTCAAGGGTATACACAAGGAAAGTGCCACGATCCAGGCAATTACCCCAGGAAGGTAACGGGGCTAATTGCCTCTGACACAGACAGACAGACAGACAGGTAGGTATATAGAAAAGAGAGAGAGAGAGAGAGAGAGACCAGTGGATGAGGGGTGTCAAACTCACGGCGTCATGGCATTGCCACATAATTTATCAGGACTTTCCTCCACTTCCCTAAACTGGGTGTGGGCATGGCCAGTGTGTGATGCATCTGGTCCGTAGGCCGGGAGTTTGAGAGCCCTGCGGTAGATGGATGGATGGATGGTTGGAGGATCAAAACTAATGCAGATGATTGGTGGATGGAATGGGTGGATGAATGATAGAATGGGTGGATGAACAGATATAGAGATATAAAATCAGATAGACAAACAGACCGACAGATGATGGATGGAAAGATGGATGGTTTTTAACACTGTAAGCTGCCCAGAATTGCCTCCTGGCGAGATTTATTTTATTTATTTATTTATTTTATTAAGTTTCTATACCGCCCTTCTCCCGAAGGACTCAGGGCGGTGAACAGCCACGAGATAAAAACACATAAATACAAAAATTTAAAATAAATTAAAAACGAATTAAATAATTTGGCTGAATTTAAAACGCCCCATAATTTAAAACAAATTAAAATTTACATTGAAAAAGGGGAGAAGATTTAGGCCAGGCCAGCTTGATGGAATAAGAAAGTCTTTTAAGCGCGTGATGGAAAGTGCGCAGATCCGGGATCCTCCGTATCTCCGGGGGGAGCTCGAGATGGGCAGCAAACAAACAAAATAAATAAATATGCATGTAAATAAGCATGCAAACAATCAACCCAAGGAACAGAAGTTGCCTTTGGAAGTTGTGGGAGCTTCATCCCTTGAGACTTTCAAGAAAAGACTGGACTGCCATTTGTCAGAAAAGGTGTAGTAGGGTCTCCTGCTCGGGCGGGGGGTTGGACTAGATGACCCATAAGGTCCCTTCCAACTCTGTTAATCTTGTTAAAAGTTATCTGTTAAACAAATCTTAGTGCAATGCCTGAAGCGACTCCACTCAAGCCCGTTTCTTGTGATCAAGGGCTTACCTTCCACTCCTCCACTGGGACACATATCCCAGGAGACTTACAGAAGCCTTAAGCAGTGTGAGATGCTGTTGTTGTTGTATGTTTGTAGAAGGGAAGGCTCAACCACTGTGATTGCCTCCCTTGGCAACCAGCATTAGGGAATACCTTGGGCCAAGGTGTTGTGTTTTCCACCTTGGTGTAGGAAGGTAGTAACCTCATAATTTACTTGATTGACGCTGGGCAATTAATTTAACGGGAGGACAACCATGGTCGGGAAGAGGCAGGTTTTTTTTAATTTGATTTATATGCCGCCCTTCTCCAGAGACTCAGGGCTGCTTACAATGTGTTAAGCAATAGCCTTCATCCTTTTGTATATTTATACAAAGTCAGCTTATTGCCCCCACAACTGGGTCCTCAATTTACCTACCTTACAAAGGATGGAAAGCTGAGTCAACCTTGAGCCTGGCGAGATTCGAACCTGCAGTAATTGCAGGCAGCTGAATGATAATAACAGGCTATTAGTCTGCTGCGCCACCAGGCTCTTAGTTTTGAGCTTGGTTGCTTCTTTGCAGAGGTATCAATACCCAACTAGGTAACATGATCAGGTGGAGGTGGAGGAGACAGGTGTGGGGTCTTTGGCGCTCTCTGAATTTGGTAGTTTCCTTGCAGACATTTCATTGCATTACTAGCTAACGTCATCAGTGTTAGAAGGGAAAGGGGCAGGAGCAGGAGGACTGTGGGGTCCTTGGCGCTGTCTGAGCTCGCTTGTTTTCTTACAACTTTGGAGGCATGCCATTCCACTGATTAATTATTCTCAATATCAGTAAATTTCTCCTTAGCTCCAGGTGGCTTCTCTCCTTGATGAGTTTCCATCCGTTGCTTCTTGTCCTGCCTTTTGATGCTTTGGAGAATAGCTTGGCTTCCCTCTTCTTTGGGGCAGCCCCACAGATACTGGAAGACTGCTATCGTGCCACCCCTGGTCCTTCTTTTCATACCCAATTCCAACAAGTATTGTTTTTATGTTTTGTACTCTGGTCCCGATTGCTCTTCTCTGCACTCTTTCTAGAATCTCCACATCTTTTTTTACATCGTGACGACCAAAACTGGATGCCGGATTCCACGTGTGGCCTTACCAAGGCCTTATAAAGTGGTCTTAACACTTCACGTGACCTTGATTCCATCCCTGTTAATGCAGTCTAGGATTGCATTGGCTTTTTTGGCAGCTGCAGCGCACGGCTGGCTCATATCTAAATGATTGTCCACTAGGACTGCAAGATCCCTCTCATAGTCAGCGCCATTGAACCAGGTACCACCTATACTATATCTGTGCATTTGGTTTTTCTGGCCTAAATGTAGAACCTTACTTTTTTCACCATTGAATTTCCTTTTGTTGGATAGCGTCCAATGTTCACGTCTCTCCAGATCCTTCTGTATCTTAAGCCTTTATCTCCTGGAGTGTCGGCTATTCCTGCCAGTTTACTGTCATCTGCAAATTTGATGAGTTCCCCATCGATCCCCTCGTCCAAGTCATTGATGAAGATGTTGAAGAGTCCTAGGTGTCAGCACTTCAAGCTGCGTTTATTCTAGTGCTGACATAAGGAGGAGGAGCGGAGGCGTCTGGAAAGGGACGTTTGACTTTTCACTTACTTATTTTTCCTGGAGATAATGTCCCCTAGGAGATGGGAGGGGAGGGGGGAAATTCCTTTGAGCTGGAGCAGTAGATTAGGGGTAGAGTGACTTGGAAGATGGCCAATGAGTGCAGGGGAGTGGGGAATGGAAAGGGAGGGTTTTGGGTCCGGAAGTCAGTGTTGGCTGCGAAGAGTCGGAGTTAGAATGTCGTGTTTAATAAATGGAAGTTTTTCATCAAAGACTTTGTTTGAAATGCAATTTATTTGAGACAACCTCGAAACCTGACACTAGGCCTAAAACAAAGCCCTGGGGTACCCCACTGCATACCTCCCTCCATGTAGATGCAGATCCATTGAGGACTACACGTTGAGTGCAGTTGGTCAGCCAGTTACAAATCCATCTGTTGGTGATGCTGTCTAACCAGTAGTGGGTTGCTCCCGGCTTGCAAGAACCGGTAGTAAAAATTTGTAGTAGTTCGGAGAACCGGTAATAACATTGGCTGGCCAAGCCCCCGAACCGGTCCCCGGCCGTCGCCGTTCGCTTACTCCACCCACCTCATCAGAGGCTTTTTTCTTTTTTCTTTTAACTTTTAAAAGCATTTTTTCTACAATCTCTTCGGCCAAAGAAATGCTTTAAAAAAAAAAAAAGCCTCTGATGATCGTGCGGCTCAGCTGGGATCGTCAGAGGCTTTTAAAAGCATTTTTTTTACAACCTATTCAGCCGAAGAGGTAGGAAAAAAAAATGCCTTTAAAAGCCTCTGGCGATCCCAGCTGAGTTGCCTGATCGTCAGAGGCTTCTAAAAGTATTTTTTTCTGCAACCTCTTAAGGTTGTAGAAAAAATGCTTTTAAAAGTTAAAAAAAAAAAAAAGTTGGCCACACCTACCCAGTCACATTACCCCCACCAAGCCACGCCCACAAAATAAGCCACGCCCACAGAACGGTAGGGAAAAAAAATTAGAACCCACCTGTGTCTAACTCACATTTTTCTACTTTATCTAGTAGTAGGTTATGGTCTACTTTATCAAATGCCTTACTGAAGTCCAAGTAAATTATATCCATAGCCTTCCTCTGGTTCACTAATTTTGTCAAAGAAGGCAGTAAGATTTGTCTGTTTTTGACAAACGCATGTTGGCTTTTGGTTATGACTTTGTTTGCCTCCAGGTGTTCACCAATTCGTCTTTTCCAGAATCTCCCCAGGTATTGAAGTCAGGCTGATACAGTAAGTCTGTAGCAGGGGTGAAATGCTCCCGGTTCGGACCGGATCGCACGATCCGGTACCGATGGAGGCGGGTGGTTCAGAGAACCAGTAGCAAAAATCCCTGCAAACCCCCCCCCCCCACATTGCTCACTGAGACGCGCAATCATCAGAGGCTTTTTTTTTTATTTTTAAAAGCATTTTTTCTACAACCTCTTCGGCCGAAAAAATGCTTTTAAAAGTAAAAACGAAACAAAAAAAGTTGGCCATACCCACTCAGTCATATTAAACCTCCCCCCCCACCAAACCACGCCCACAGAACTGGTAGTAACAAAATTTACATTTCACCACTGGTCTGTAGTAACCTGGGAGTTGTAGTCTCACTATATCATATATATCAGTGGTGGGTTCCTCCCGGTTCGGTCCGGTTCGGCCGAGCCGGTAGCAGTGACAATATGACGTCACCGAACCGGTTCTCCCCCCCCCCCCGCCCTCCCACCCCCGCCCACGTTATTCTTACCTTTTATTTGGTCCCACCCCCAATCTATTGCTGCCTCCTGAGTCCCAGCTGATGACTAGAGGGAAAAAAACTGTTTAAACTCTTGCCGTGGGGCTTCAAAGGGCCACCCTACAGCTGATCAAACAAACAAATGAGTCGGGTCGTAAGTGTGAGGACTGGTCGTAAGTGTGAGGACCTTCCAGAAATGACTGACCAGCTAGCCTCGCCCACCTAGTCACATGACATCCAAGCCACACCCACAAAATAAGCCACGCCCACAGAACCGGCAGTAAAGAAATTTAGAACCCACCCCTGATATATATGGAGGATCCATAAATCACTGGAAGTCTAATGGTGATGTAAAAATTGTTCTACAAGGTTGACCAATGCATGAACCTTTTACCGGTCAAGTTAGCCTTTCCTTGCTGCTTCCCCGCTGGACGCTGCCTCTGCACTGTGAAGCTCAGAGAAGTTTGCGGTTTTCCTTTTTTTCTAACTTTTCCACTTCCTCAAGGAGAGAAGCAATCTAGAACTAAGGAGAAATTCCCTGACCGAACAATTAGTTAGAATAATTCTACAGAGGAATTATTGAGTCTGTCATCTGCACCTCTATAACCTCTGTCTGGTTTGGTTCTGCAACCCAAATTAGAACTGCAGAAAAAACCATGGCTGCCAACCTGCCTTCCATGGAGGACCTGTCTACTGCACGAGTCAAAAAGAGGGCTGGGAAAATATTTATAGACCCCTCGCATCCTGGACATCAACTGTTTCAACTCCTTCCCTCAAAACGACGCTATAGAGCACTGCACACCAGAACAACTAGACACAAGGACAGTTTTTCCCCGAACGCCATCACTCTGCTAAACAAATAATTCCCTCAACACTGTCAAACTATTCACTAAGTCTGCACTACTATTAATCTTCTCATCGTTCCCACCACCCATCTCCTCCCACTTATGACTGTAACTTTGCTGCTGGTATCCTTACGATTTATACTGTTTCCCTATGACTATCATTAAGTGTTGTACCTTATGATTCTTGATGAACTTATCTTTTATCTTACGTACACTGAGAGTGTAGGCACCAAAGACAAATTCCTTGTGTGTCCAATCACACTTGGCCAATAAAAAATTCTATTCTATTCTATTCTATTCTATTCTATTCTATTCTATTCTATTCTATTCTATTCTATTCTATTCTATTCTATTCTATTCCATTCCATTCCATTCCATTCCATTCCATTCTTTTAAATTTGGGGGTTTTATAATTGAGCCAATTATTTAATAATTTTAATTATTTTTAAATTTTGTTTGTCTTTGTGCTTTTAATCAGGCTGTACACCGCCCTGAGTCCTTCAGGAGAAGGGTGGTATAGAAATAAAATTATAATTATAATTATTATAATTATAATTATTATTCTATTCTATTCTATTCTATTCTATTCTATTCTATTCTATTCTATTCTATTCTATTCTATTCTATTCTATCAGTGGAGTAACTTGCCTCCAGAAGTTGTGAATTCTCCAACACTGGAAGTTTTGAAGAAGAGATTGGATAACCATTTGTCTGGTGTGGTGTAGGATTTTCTGCCTAAGCAGGGGGTTGGACTAGAAGACCTCCAAGGTCCCTTCGAACTCTTCTATGCTATGCTATGCTATATTTATTCTGTGCTGTGCTATGCTATTCTCTATTCTCCTCTTCTTCATGCTCCATCTCTAGCTAGCTAATCGCCCGATCGGTTTCATAGAACATTGACTTCCCTGTCTTAGAGAACTTATGCAGTTTGCCTTTTGCTCTTATTAGCCGCGTGACTAGCTTCCCATTCTCACTGGTTGACTTTTGGCATGCAGGAAATAAGCCTCATTTCCCCACACGTACGTTTTTACTGATACGATTGCCCAGATGTCAATCCATGCTTGATCACTCACGCTGGCGCCGTTTCCCAGTACTAGAGAAAAGAGGGGAACCTGGACCTAGAAACCGCTTTAAAAAAAAAAAATATTAGTACCGCTTTATAAAGCCTTGGTAAGGGCACACTTGGAATCCTGTGTCCAGTTTTGGTCACCACATTATAAAAAAAAGATGTTGAGACTTTGGAAGAAGTGCAGAGAAGAGCAACTAAGATGATTAAAGGCCTGGAGACTAAAACACGAAGAACGGTTGCAGGAACTGGGCATGGCTAGTCTAGTGAAGAGAAGGACGAGGGGAGACAGAGATACAGAATTGGAAGGGATCTTGTAGGTTCATCTAGTCCAACCCCCCGCTCTGCCTAACACGACAGTAGTCTTCCAATATTTGAGGGGCTGCCACACAGAGGAAGGGGTCAACGTATTCTCCAAAACCACCTGAAGGCCAAACACGGAATAACGGATGGAAACTGAACAAGGATAATTTCAACCTAGAGGAATTTTCTGACAGTGAGAACAATTAACCAGTGGAACAGCTTGCCACCCCAGTCATACGACCGCGTTTTAGGTGCTTGGCAATCGGGCTGTTTTGACAGCCACTTTAAGTGCAGTGTCTCATGATTTACCTTCCTGCCCAAAATTGGTCTTTGCTTCTGGTTTCTGACGAAAAAAAAGGTCCCACAGGAAATGATGAGTTTGTTTTACGATCATCACATTCACTTAATGACAGCTGCGAAAAGTTGCAAAATCGGGAATGGTCACATGATGTCCCACTTAACAACCGCCATGACTTTATGACCATAACTGTGGGCTCTATTACAGCCACAAGTCAAGGACTACAGGTAGTCCTCAACTTACAACCACAATTGAGCCCAAAATTTCTGTTGTTAAGTGAAACATTTGTTAAGTGAGTTTTGCCCCATTTTACGACCATTCTTGCCACAGTTGTTAAGTGAATCACTGCAGTTCTTAAGTTAGACGCAAGGTTGTTAAATGAGCCTGGCTTCCCCATTGACTTTGCTTGTCAGATCGCAAAAGGGGATCACATGACCCCGAGACACAGCAACAGTCATAACTGTGAAAAACGGTCATAAGTCACTTTTTTCAGTGCTGTTGTAACTTTAGACGGTCACTAAAGGAACTATTTTAAGTTGAGGATTATCTGTATCTATATAATGTATTACTTGCATTTACCTGAGATGACTACAGGTATTCCTCAACTTATGACAGTTCATTTAGTGACCATTCAAAGTTGCAAGGTCCTTGACAAAATGACTTATGGCTGTTTTTCATACTTACAACCGCTGTTACATCCAGTCATGTGATCAAAATTCCGACGCTTGGCAACTGATTTGTATTTATGACAGTCAGTGTCCCGGGGTCACGTGATCTGCTTTTGTGACCTGGCAGGCAGTCAACAGGGAAGCCAGGTTCGCTTAACAACCATGTGACTCACTCAACAACGGCAGGAAATGTGGCAAGAAAGTCTTAAATAGGGCAGGGCAGAACTCAGTTACGACGGCACTGGAAAAAAGTGACAGACTGTCACTTTCGACACTTACGACTGTTCCATTTTCCACATGTTGCAGCATCCCCACCCCACGGTCACAAATTCAGGGACTTGGCAACTGACTCAAATTTATGACGGTTGCAATGTCCCCGGGGTCGCGTGATCCTCTGTGGCGACCTTCTGACAAATTAAGTCCATGAGTAAGCCAGGCTCACCTAACGACCGTGTGACTAACTAAATGGGGCAAAACTCACTTAGCAACCATCTCGCTTAACAATAGAAATTCTGGCTCAATTGTGGTCGTAAATCGAGGACTATTTCTACAGATATTCCAGACCGTGCCTCTAATGATGGCAGAGAAAGACACATTTTGAATGATGTGTCTCTCCGGAGGCACTTTCAGACAAAATAGCGAAATGGTTAAGAAACCAGCCAGAAATTATTATTATATGCATCCTAAGGGGTATATAACTGGTGAAGCCAATAAAAGCAGAGAAAGGAAAGAAACCATAAAGGAGTTTTTATACAGATTAGAGTTTAGCATACATTTTTTTAATCAAATACACTTGCAGAAGTCCTTGTTTGACGTACAGATCTTCAAATTGTCAAGTGACGCTAATCAGTTTGCATTCCTAAGTCAAGCCCTTCCTTTCAACATCTACTTCTGAAGGCACAGGACACCGACCCCCGACCCCCCACCCCAAAAAAAAATCAAAGTGGCAAACACACGCAGGTAGCTGCAATTTATTCTTCTCCACCACTCTCGGTGTTATACAAAAAAGGGCAGCCACCCTATCTTAATTAGAATATATATATATATATATATATATATATATATATATATATATATATATATATATATATATATGTGTTTTCTCAGGTTTTCGCGGGTGTTTGTATGTAGGCCTTTGGTTATTCGGGTCTTCTCCCACGTAAAATTGGAAGTGTCTTGGCGACGTTTCGACGAAGTCTCATTCGTCATCTTCAGGCTGGTGTTCTCGGCTTCGTGCTTCCAGGAAGCACGAAGCCGAGAACACCAGCCTGAAGATGACGAATGAGACTTCGTCGAAACGTCGCCAAGACACTTCCAATTTTATGTGGGAGAAGACCCGAATAACCAAAGACCTACATATATATATATATATATATATATATATATGCATAATTACCACCAGAAAGATGCAGCCACCTGACAGGACTGGCTTCCGCTTCTATCTAGATTTGGACAAGATGATGAAAGAAGACCTGTGGCTGGCATTCAACACGCCAGTTATTGCTGGCAAATTTCATCCAGAGATGTTGGGCTATGAAGAGGATAACGTACATGGCAATATAGATTAAATAAACCTATCTCCCCCCAACTCCCCCCCACCCCAGGCCCCAAAATAGCAGCTAGGGGTTTGGAGACAGTTACCACCCAACTTCATTTCAAAGAAAGCTCTTGCGAGCAATTGGACCAGAAGCAGCAAAGTTGAATTAAAGCAGAAACACGACCGGGATAGCATCGCTTGAACAATCTACCAGCATGGATATACTAAGATAATTAATAATGCTAATAGACTGAGGCACTTGGTTTTTAGTACTGCATACTTTCTAGCAGATGGGAAGGGGCCAAAAGGAACTGAATCCAGAATGAGCGGCTAAAGGATAAAATTAATGCATTTAGCTTGATGATTTTAAAGGTTTTAAGTCCTACAATTTGTTCTACTTCCTAGTACAATCAACCACGTAGCCTCAGCGTTTAGTGTCTTGATAGCTAAAATGTATTATATTATATCGATGAATTTCCTCGGAATGATGACCAGAATCCAACCTTAATATAATGCCCCAGTTTTAAAGTAGGTTTGACGTTTCCAAAGGGAATTAAAACTATTTTGAGAAATCCTTATTAGTAACAACCAAGCATCTGGATAAGCCATCAAAATAAGTCATTGTCCCCATTTCCGGCAAGTTTTAAGAGACCAGGAAAGAATTTTTGAGGAGTCTGAGGTTAAACTTTGGGGTAGTTACGAGAACCAAAATGGATTCCCTAGAATAGATCCAGTTCTTTGGAGATAATTCAGATAATGCTTTCAACTATATTCTAATCCAACACGTTTTACCTTAATCCAGGAATGGTGGAATTCAACTCCCCGAGGCATAAACAGGAAAATGATCTCGTTTAAAGATGGTTTTCTAGTCCAAGACTAGTACTTAATCAGCTGTACAACAGCTTCTCGCTTTTTCTCAAACATTTAAGCCCCCTCTTTTAACATTTCATACCAAAGTGCTACAAGAATAAAAGGCTAAAGTTATACAACCATATCATGTGAGGAACAAATAACACACTGTGCCACTTTCCTTCCTGAACAGACCCACTAGATATTCGGGGCACAAAAGTTTCCCAAAAAAAAAAAAAAAAAAGGAAAAAAGAAGAAGAATCTGAGAACATCATTAATTCCACACCAATTTTCAGTCTTGGCAGAAGAGCAGCGACTGCCGTTAAGCGACTTCATGTTGAAAAGGAAAGAAACAAGGCATTTTCCTGAAAAAGTAGCTGGATGCTTTCAAAGAACAGAACGTGTTCTTCTTACGGAAGGTTATTTTCTAGACTGGCAGCTCCCGTCCAACCAATCAGTTCTCTGGATGCTTCCGCAGGCTCCAGAAATAAATTACAAAGCAACTTTTGGCACCAAGCTGAAATTTCTAATCTCCAATTAGTACTAGGCTTTATCAGGAGTTATTCGCTCTCCGTATTGAAATGCACCTCTTGCTACTCTATATTCCCAAAGAAAACCAGCAGAAATGCCCCCATGCCCCCCGCAGGGTCTGTGCAAGGTAATTAAAGTAAGCGTTGTGTGTTTTAAAAAAAAAAACAACAGCAACAGATGCAACCTCAATGGGAGAGGGAGATCTGCCCGTATCTCAACACGTATTTTCAAGACGGCATCTGCCAAGAAGACCTGACCTGAAGCCATTCTCAGCAGAAGGAATTTTACTCTCCATAATTAAAGAGGATTAAATTTGTTGTTTTTTTTTTTTTTTAAACGCCTTCGCAACCAACCCTGAAAACTGTTCCAGGCAGGCAGGAAAGAAAGCAAGTTCCAACTGTCCCATAGGCTGCAGTGGATAAGCAGCTTAGACCAAACCTTGGCGGCCACCAAGTAGCATTCAGAAGGTTTTAAAGGGAATTTTTTTCAAAGTACTAGAAAAGCCACAGCTTTTCCATGGCAGCTTCCATGATCAGAGTGTCCATTTTACCCTAGCTAAATTGCCTGTAGGGGTCCACTTCCGATTCCAAAGAGAAGAACAGCCAGCCGTCCAGTAGGGCCTTCTTGTGCGTAAAGCAGAAATTGGCCTGGAACCGAGAACTGAGGTTTGGAAGGTCGCATGCTCTGCGTCCGCTGTCTGGGGACGATGCTCAGGTTAGTGAAACGTGTCTCGGCAGGGGAACCCCCCGCCACGGGAAAGATCAGTGTTTGCTGGTGTAAACTGTCTCCTCCTCGGTGTCCGTTTCATCCTGGAATTCGTGGCTCAGGAGCGACTTCTTGGAGCCGGTGGACATCATGCGGATCTCGTCCTCGTAATCGTCGTGGTGCTGCCGTAGGCGGTGGAAGCCATCTTTGTGACGGTTGGACTTGATGGAGCACACACACCAGATGATGCAGGCCGTAAGGATCACGGCCGACATGGTGGCACCTGAGCGAAAGTAAAGGGAAGACAAAATGCAGAGGCCACCGTCAGATTCAGGTTAAACACGCTTGCCTGTAATCACCTCAGCGGTGATTTTAAAAGGCACTGAATTCTGAAGTGGACAGTAATCTTCCCTTTTTAAAGATCCCTCACATCTACCAATAGGTGTGAATGCAAAACCAGCTCAGAAACCCAGTGTAGAATTTGCGTTTTAGAGCCGTGGTGGCACAGTGGTTAGAATGCAGTACTGCAGGCTACTTCTACTGACTGCCGATTTCCGGCAGTTCGAGTCTTCACCAGGCTCAAGCTTGACCCAGCCTTCTGTCATTCCGAGGTGGGTCAAATGAGGACCAAGATAGTTGGGGGCAAAAGGCTGACTGTCAGCACTTCAACCTGCATTTACTCTAGTGCTGACATAAGGAGGAGAAGAGGGGGCAGCTGGCAAGAGGACGCTTGACTTTTCACCTACTTATTTTCCCTGAAGATAATATCCCCTAGGAGATGGGTTGGGAAGGGGGACATTCCTGGGAGCTGAGGTAGTAGATATGGGGAGAGTTATTTGGAAGATGGCCTATGAGACCCAGAGAATTGGGGAATGGAAAGGGAAGGTTTGGGGTCAGGAAGTCAGTGTTGGCTGTGACAGAGTCGGGGACAGATTGTCGTGCTTAATAAATGAAAGATTTCATCAAAGACTATCTGTTTGGAAATGCAATTTATTTGAGACGACATCGAAACCTGACACTGACTTTGCAAACTGCTTAGAGAGGGCTGTAAAAGCACTGTGAAGTGGTATATAAGTCTAAGTGCTATTGTGGTAAAAGAAAGGAAAGGAAAGGAAAGGAAAGGAAAGGAAAGGAAAGGAAAGGAAAGGAAAGGAAAGGAAAGGAAAGGAAAGGAAAGGAAAGGAAAGGAAAGGAAAGGAAAGGAAAGGAAAGGAAAGGAAGGTAGGTAGGTTAGGAAAAGGGAGGAAGGAAGCCATGGTGGCACAATGGTTAGAAGGCAGTAATGCAGGCTAACTTACTGCCCACTGCCAGGAGTTCGAATCTCACCGGTTCAAGGTTGACTCAACTTTCCATCCTTCCGAGGTCGGTAAAATGAGGACCCAGGTTGTTGGGGAAAATGGGCTGACTCTGTAAACTGCTTAGAGGGGGCTATAAGGCACTGCAAAGCAGTATATAAGTGCTATTGTTGTTATTGTGATATGGTATGGAAGGGCATTTTATGAGCTTTGGTGATGCAGTGGACTCGGCCCACAGCCAGGAGTTCGATTCTGAACGCCTCAAGATTGACTCAGCCTCCCATCCTTCCGAGGTCAGTAAAATGAGGACCCGAATTGTTGGGGGCTGACTCTGTAAAGTGCTTAGAGAGGGCTGTAAAGCCCTGTGAAGTGGTATATAAGTCTTAAGCACTATTGCTATAAGTATGCATTGGATATAAGCTCTCTTTGCAAGCAAGGAATGAAAACACCACATCAACCTGTCCCACCCCGTCAGGCAGGGAAGGCATGTTGCAGACCCCATCAGTTGAAGCTTAATTAAAGTTAAAGAGTTAAAGAACTCCAATTAATTGGGGGCCAGGGAGACAGCCTTCTCTGCCGTAGGCCCCACTCTGTTTCTACCCCCAAAAGTGAGTCGCGCCCTCATTCTCCTGGCCTTTTGGAACAGTGCGAAAACATGGCCCTGAAACTTTACTTGGGGCTCATATAGGAACATGCAGCTGTGGGGCTGATCAGTGCCCCAATAGCCCTTCCTTCCCATGTTAACTCACTTTAACTGTGTTTAATCATCCTTGCCTCCTGCTAAATCTCTTAACGTTTATATACTTTTTTTTATAGTTTAACATTTTATTTGTATGCCGCCCAGAGTCTCTCTCTGAGGGAGATGGGCAGTTCAAAAATGAGAAAAATAAATAAAGGAAAGGAATGCTGGATGCAAATGTACAGGGAGCAAGCCAATAAGCTGACTTTGTATAAATATACAAAAGTATGAAGGCTATTGCTTAACGCATTGTAAGCCGCCCTGAGTCTTTGTAGAAGGGCGGCATATAAATCAAATAAAAAAAAAAAAAAAAAAAGAAAGGAGAAGGATCACAAGGCCAGAATGGTGAAAAGTAGCCTGTTTGCCTCCATGCAGACAGAAACACCCCTTCCCACAAAAAATACTAAAACTAAAATAAAACCACCCCAGATAACAGTACTAAGTCCTACCTGCTACTGTAACCACCAACTCTCTTGGAAGGCCAAAGATCTTGTTGTCTATGTCAAACTGTATATGCAGGAAGCTGGCCATGTCGTGGCGAACCAAGACCTGAAATGACAAAACATGTGTTTCAATAACCATGTGGATGCGCTCAGGGCATTCAAGGAATCACGCTAGACATAAAGCAAATCAGCTTGCAGTGAAGTAATTTTCTCACTGCAGCAGAGTGTGTCAGCCCTGACCTACAGTTGATGTGTTTAAAATAGGGTGTGTGTGTATGTATGTGTGTGTGTGTGTGTGTGTGTGTATATATGTACCATGTTTTCCTGAAAATATGACCTACTCAGAAAGTAAGTCCTAGCTTGATTTTTTTACACATAAGCCCTACCCCCCAAAATAAGCCCTAATTAAGACCCCACCCACTCCAGGGTGCATGGGTAAAAATTAAGTGTGTGTGTGGAGCTGCCCTACTACTTACCTTCAGATAGTTGCAGCAAAGGTTTTCTGAAGGCCTCTGTAGCCCATGGAGGCCTTTCCTGAACGGAGGCCTTGCTGGCTGAAGTGTGTGAGGCCTGGCTGCAACTATCCGATGCCGAAGAAGTTCCTGAAGGCCTCTGACAGCGAAAAGGAGGCCAGGGGAGACGTGCGCAAGTGAGGTGAGTCAGTGGATATCTCCCCGCCACCAAGAAAATAAGACCTAATGCCTTTTTTTTTTTTGGTGGCAAAAAAAAAAAGATATAAGACAGGGTCTTATTTTTGGAGAAACATGGTGTGTGTGTGTGAATGTAGGTCTTTGGTTATTCGGGTTTTCTCCCGCGTAAAATTGGAGGTTTCTTGGCAATGTTTTGATGAAGTCTCAGCAGCCTGAAGATGACAAATGAGACTTCGTCGAAACGTTGCCAAGAAACCTCCAATTTTACGCGGGAGAAAACCCGAATAACCAAAGACCTACATACAAACACCCGCGAAAACCTCAGAAAACAAATGTATGTATGTATGTATGTATGTATGTATGTATGTATGTATGTATGTATGTACGTACGTACGTACTGTATTTTTCGGATTATAAGACGCACTAGAGAAAATATGACTTCAGCAAGAGTGGTCAATGCCTGGAATGCACTACCTGACTCTGTGGTTTCATCACAAAACTCCCAAAATTTTAACCTAAGGCTATTTACTGTTGACCTCACCCCCTTCCTAAGAGACCAGTAAGGGATGTGCATAAGTGCACCAGCGTGCCTACCGTCCCTGTCTTAATGTTTCCTCTATTTGTATCTATTTTATGTATCCAATCCATGTTTATACTTATTACCTGATACATTCTTGACAAATAAATAGATAGATAAATAAAATAAAATAAAATAAATAAAATAAGACGCACCAAGATTTCAAACAGGAAAACAAGAAAAAAAAATAGTTTTTGCCCTCCCTGGCTCCCAGAAGCACCCTGCAGGCCTCCCAAACCCTCTGCGTATCCCATTTTTGCGAAAAACGAACTCATTTTTCGCAAAAATGGGATGCACAGAGGGTTTGGGAGGCCTGCAGGGTGCTCCTGGGGGCTGGGGAAGGGCAAAAAACGGACGTGCGGGATTTCGGGAGGCCAAAAATGGCTCTATTTGTTGTATAAGACGCACTGACATTTCCACCCTCTTTTTGGAGGGGGGGGAGTATGTCTTATACTCTGAAAAGTACGGTATATGTATATGTGTGTATACACACACACTGGTATATAGGACTGCCAGTTGTGCCAACTTATTCCGCATGGCATTTATTCCACCACAGTGGAGCCACGCTAAAACGAAGATGCTTTCCCCGTACCTGGACATGCTGCTGCTGATAGCCCTCCGCTATCGCGAGGATCTTGTGATAGCCTGGAGCGAGAAGCACATGGAAGTAGCCGCCTTCCTTGGTGCACACTTTTATCCCTTCGTTGAACACAATTTGGGCTTTGGACACTGGCCGGCCGTGCTTGTCTCTGACAAAGCCATAGACTCCTTTGTGAACCTGGAGGAAAGATTGGGGGGGGGGGGGAGGAGAAAATACAATTGTTTGTCTTTTCTAGGAAAGAAAACACATCCCATGTGTAATTGTTGTATACACATATACATTCTGTTGTGTATGGAATGCAGGTAGTCCTCGACTTAACAACCACCAAACCCAGAATTTTGGTCGTTAAGTCACTGGGGTTCTAATCGAATCACCACGTGAGCAGATTCAATTTTTGGAATGTTTTTTTTTATGATGGTTCTTAAGTGAGTCACCACAGTCCTTTAAGTGGACTGCATGCTTATAAGTCCAAACCCAACTTATCCAGCAAAAAAACAAACAAACACAGTTGTAAGTGCAAGTTGGTTGCCAATCACCCGAAATTCCATAATGTGACCACAAAGGTGGTATGGCAGTCATAACTCCGAGGACAGGTTGAAAGTAACTTTTTTTTAGTCTGTTCCAACTTCAGTCACTAAGTGGCCAGTTGTAAATAGAGGACAATCTTTCCAAGATTCTTGACAGAATAAAATGTAGATGTTCTGTGTCAGCTGAAGAAGTTTCCACTTATCTACCCTGCTGGCATTTTGACTGTTCTGCGTTACGACCTTCTAGGTGTGTGATGGCGAATCTATGGCATGCATGCCGGAAGTGGCACCCAGAGCACATATCTGCTTTTCCGGTTTTTGGTGCGCACACACACACGCTCCCATTTCAGCACTTGGTGCCAAAAAGGTTTACCAGCTGTCTTTATTGCAAACGTTTATGTCTCTTCTTGCATCCCTGCATCTTTGAGAATAGGCGATAAGCTCAACAAATGAAGTTGAATCCATATGTCAGCTTCCAAGCTGCCATAAGGACGGAGAGGAGAGGCTTGAACTTTTACCTACTTAATTCCCCTGAAGAACTGTCTCCACGGAGATGGGATGGGGGGGGGGATATTCCTGTGAACTGACGGAGATGGGTTGAGAAGAGTGACTTGGAAGATGGCCAATGAGATGCAGAGAATTATACCTTTTTCTGTATGTTTACAGGACTCTAGCCTAGGGGTTCCCAACCCCGGGCCGCGGCCCACTACCAAGCTGCAGCCCATTCAGAACTGGGTTGCGCAAACAGCGGCGAGCGTGTGTGTGAAGCTCTACTTAGGTGAGTGGTGGGCACTTGCACTGGCACAAATTTGTACACGCTTGTGTGCACCACCACTCACTCCAAACCATTCCCCCATTCCCCCCTTCACCGCACCAGGCCGCCAAGCCAGACAGGTTGGGGACTGCTGCTCTAGCCAGCATAAAGGCCCTGCACGACCTGAGTGGCATGAAAAATGGAAAAGAAAAGCCATTTTTCCGAGATCACCTACTGATCTTCAGTGTGAGTGAAAATTCCTTTGTCCCAGCTTCTCATTGTGCCTCTTTCCCCACCGAACTTATATTTCCTATTCTCTGTATTCAAGAGATACGTAAGGCCTGTTTCTTAAATCGAGTCTTGTCTGTTTTGCTTTTGGAGCAGTTGCAAACAAAAGTTTGAATGTACAGATCAATCTCGAGTTACGACCGCGGTTGAGCCCAAGTTTTCTGTTGTTAAGCGAGACATTTGTTAAGTGAGTTTTGCCCCATTTTGAGACCTTTCCTGCCACAGCTGTTAAGTGAAACACTGCAGTTGTTAAGTTAGTTAACACAGTTGTTAAGTGAACCTGACTTCCCATTGACTTTGCTTGTCAGGAGGCCGCAAAAGGTGACCCTGGGACACAGCAATGGTCGTAAGTATGAACCTGTTGCCAAGCGCTCTGAATTTTGATCACATGACCATGGGGGTGCTACAAAGGTTGTAATTGTGAAAAATGGTCGTAAGTCACTTTTTTCAGTGCCATTGTAACTTTGAATGGTCACTAAACGGACTGTTGTCAGTCAAGGACTACCTGTAATTGACATCCAGCGACAGCCCATCCAAACTCACCTCCACCAGCATACTGAGAAGCGATTTCTTATTCTCTGTCCACAGAGTATGGAGCTGTCCTGCGCTCGGGAAGTAACAGCAACCGGTGTATACTGTGATCTCTGGGCAATGCCCGTATGTGACACTGAAATCCTGGAGAAATAAATAAAGAAGAGGGTTTAGCTCAAAAGAAAGATAGCCCTCTATTAAAAAAAAAAAACCTCCCAATCAGCAAAAGATTACAGGTTCTCCTTGACTTATGACCCACAATTGAGCCCAAAATTTTCACTGCTAAGTGGACAATTTCCAGTAAGTGAGTTGTGCCCCATTTTACGACAATTCTTGCCGTGGTTGTTAATAGCAATAGCACTTGGACTTATATACAGCTTCACAGTGCTTTTACAGCCCTCTCTAAGCAGTTTTTACAATGTCAGCCTCTTGCCCCCAACAATCTGGGTCCTCATTTTACCCACTTTGGAAGGATGGTCGGAAGGATGAGTCAACCTTGAGCCGGTCAGGATCGAACTGCCAAATTTCAGGCAGCCGGCATTCAGCAGAAGTAGCCTGCAGTACTGTGCTCTAACCACTGCGCCACCGCGGCTCTTATAAGCAAATCAATGCAATACAGTTGTTTTAGTGAATGATTGACTTTGCTTGTCAGAAGGTCCCAAAAAGGGGATCATGTGACTCCGGGACACTGCAACCATTTTAAATATGAACTAGTTGCAAAGGATCTGACTTTTGATCACCTGATCATGGAGATGCTGCAACGGTCGTAAGTGTGAATCATAAGTCACTTTTTTTCAGTGCTATTGTAACTTCAAACAATGAATGGCTGTAAGTCAAGGACTGCCTGTATTGGTAACCTTGATTTTTTTTACACAATCTGCATGATGAGCACCAAAATAACCATCTCGGAAATACCTTCATGCTCCCTAGATGGCTGTGCCATTGTGCTCCGAGCAATACACCTCCCGGGATGTTCTCATCTGCAAAAGAGTCAGAAATCAGCAATTCTTCCTTTATTTTATTTTATCCCATTTTTCTTTTCTTTTCTTTATTTTTTATTAAGTTGCATAGTAATACAATACATGAACTATCGGTTAGACAGTGTTAATATAAATACAGATTGAATACATTCTTAACTTATTGTATCTCATATTTTACTCCCTTATTTAGGTATCTAAGTTGTTCCTTTTCCTTTCTTTATTCTATCTTCCAACCATTTGTACCGTAGTCCCCACACCGTATAATATTCCGATTCCTCTTTCTCATCAATCTCATATGCTAATTTACACATCTCAGCGCATTCTAAAATTTTCCAAATTAAATGCTCTTCCGGTGGTATTCCTTTTTCTTTCCAATACTGTGCATATGTTATTCTGGCTGCCGTGATAATGTGTATAATTAAATACCTCTTTCTCTTCTCATATGTCCCATTTTTCAATCCCACCTGTTATACTTGCAGTCTGATTCTGCAATCCAGAGTCGGCTCACAGCAATCAGTCCCAAATGCTTTAGGACAGGGGTCTCCAACCTTGGCAACTAAGCCTGGCGGACTTCAACTCCAGGAATTGAAGTCCGTCAGGCTTAAAGTTGCCAAGGTTGGAGAACCCTGCTTTAGGACGTTGTCATTGATGGGATTCAGCTGGTTCGGACGAAACGGATGTTAATTTAAATCTGGTTCGCTGAACCGGTTGGTCCAAGGACTGGCTGACCCCACCCCACCCCTCCCCTCCCCTCCCCGGAGTCTCCACAGAGCGCGTTTTGGATGCCAGGTAAGTGCAGGGTGCATGTGGAGGCTCTGGGAGGGCGAAAAACGGGCCTACCGGAAATCCAGAAACGGGCTTGCTTCAGGCTTCCGGAGTGCCTTTGGTGCCTGGGGAAGGCCGTTTTTGCCCTCCTCGAGGCTCAAGGAAAGCCTCCGGAGCCTGGGGAGGGCGAAAACGCCCCTGCCCGCCGTGGTGCAGGAGGCCAAGTAGGCCACGCACCCGGGCAGCAAATTGGTTGCTGAAATTTTTCAATCCCACCCCTGGACGTTGTAGACACATACCTGATTTGTTTGGACAGTTTGGCTGTCCTAGGTGCATCGTAGGATGGTTGTTTGCATAGACAGAAGCCAAATGTTTCAGAGTTTCCTTATTTTCCACTAAAAACAAAAACAAACCAGTCAAATTTCTTTTTCAGAATGTTTAGGGTTTTTTTTTTTTGGCATCAAAGACCAAAGCAGAGTAAAACAGACAGTCTGAAAAGATGTTTTGCAAAGCACCAGGAAGGAAAAAAAAATCAGCTCACCTGTTTGCACTGGTTTGTCATATGGGTAAGTAACAAGGAGGGACCCTCCGTCTAAGGCAACGGAGAGGCTGAAATCCTGCTTCTGTATCAGGTTCTCCATGATGGCTTTGGTTTCGGGTTCCCTCGCCACGGAGGAATTGCCTAAAGGAATAATCAAGGGATTTTTCACAGTAAGAGAGACAAGCCTCCCCATTCAACCTTGATGTGAACGCACCAGATGGTAGGTAACTGGTGGAGAACCATGTTGATCAGATTGCTATTCCAGTCTGTGGGCTCCACGGTGCTCTCCAAACGTGGCCATTTGCTTGGAGATGTTTGGTTATCTGGCTAGGTAATATCTTCAATGCTACAAGGGAGGGGGGTTTGTGGAATGTATGAGAGGAGGAGGAGGAATGATAATGAAGAAGAAAATTTGAAGAAGGAGAAGGGAGGAGGAGAAATGATGGAGAAGGAGACTGGAAGAAGAAGGGAGGAGGTCCCTAGTGCTCTCTGAGTTTGGTTGTTTTCAGTGCTAGAAGGGAATGGGGTTTGCTCTCTGTTTATATACAGTAGCTTGCAATGCCAGTGCTCATGTGTGTGTGGTCCTTGAATAAGCTGCTGTTTATTTCTTAATTGTTTCTTGGATGTTAATCTCTGGCTTCTCTGAGTGTTGATTGCAGGTGGCTACTGATGACAATGCTCTAAACAATAATCAACCAATACTATAAACTACTAACTCAGAGATATAACCAAGCAGTAAACAACAGCCTAATCAAGGACAGAACAACAACCCTGCAAACTTTGACAGGGCAAGCTAAAATACCTAATCAGAGAGCCAACCCAACTCCCTTCTATCACTCAAGATGTTATCTGTTGGATAACAAGAAAGCAAGCAGGCTCAGATAGCAGCAAGGAATTCAGAGTTTAACTTGGAGCTATATATGTTGTGTTCTATTGGTATTATTTCCATCTGTATGACAATGCACTGGCTATGCGTCTCTGGGTGACTAACAGAGGGTTAAAATACATAAAACAACAGAAGTTCTGAAAAACACATTATGCAAGCAACAACCTACGTACAAAACATTAAATAAAACATATAAATTGAATAAACCAACCACTGGTAAGACATCTAAGCACACCAGAGGAAAAAAACGAATTACATGTAAGAACAGGTGATACATGATTAATCTCTACATGCTAAAACAAGGGATCAGAGGAATGGAACGTTCTGCCTTCCCTGGTGCAGATCAAGGGCAGCCCACAAAGGAACACATTAACCCTGCTCTTACTTGCAAAATCGGTGTCCAGATCTTTGCTGTTGGCATTGGCCTGTCCCAGTTTGGAGGTACAGTCGCCTTCCTGGGCAATCTCACGCCCATCTGGATTCAGGGAGGGTACAATCACTATTCTTGTCTTCTCAATCAGCTGGGGGGGGGGAGGGGGGGGGGAAACAGCCAACACAAAAATAAACCAGAATTGTATTTGCACAACATTGGAAAAGTGAGGAAACATCTACGGAAGAAGATATAATTAAAAAAATATTGGACTGTGCAGAAATGGGACAGATTAACACTGATAAAGATAAAAGAAAAAGAAGATACAGAATATTTTTGAACTTGGGACTTGTTTTATCAATGGTTGGATAATAAGAGGTAGAAATTAGGAACTTAAGAAGTATTACTATGTAAACAAATGGACCCAGACAGTACAACGTTCATTAAGCACATATTATATGTAAAGACAAAATAAATAAAAAATATATTTAAAAAACCCCTAAAAATAAACCATTTATATGGAGAATTAACCCACTCTATCTCACCAAGGAAGGTTGGGAAAACTGAAGAGTGGCCCCACTTCAACTCATGGCAAAGTTTCAAGGTTTGCAACCTTCTGTTGAGGCTGTTGGGCACAAAACAGCTTTTGGAAGCAAGTTCAAAGAGTAACTTTCCTCTACTGAACAAGGTGCCTCTCTCTCGTATCCTGAAATCCATTTCAGCGGACTTTCATGAAATTGGGAAACATTCAAAGGTGGCTGTTTATCAATTATGGTTACGTAACCGAGGATTTTTACACATAATTTGAAAGGTACTGTGGTTGTTTCATTAAGTGATGTGATGGGCAATCCCCTGATCAGATTTGGATATTTTAAAACTCTTACATGGCAAACCCTCTTACAGGGTGTGTAGTATTTCAACATTTACAAATAGAGGAAACAATGGGAAAACAGAACAACGCCGTCTCATAAAATATACGGCAGAGTGACTGCACATAAAAGGCCTCATCTGGAACATTCCCAAACCAAGAGAAAAGCCCTGAGTGGCCTTTGCACTCTTCAGATTTTGGATTACGTGAGATGCTTTTTCCATAGGGCTCTAATACATTTATGTTCCATCTAATCTGATAAAGGTGCAATTCCACAACTTAATGGCTACAACCCTGTAAGTGGGCAATTGTGGCCCCTTTATGACTTCTGGACTTCAACTCCCACAATTCCTGAGATAATATGGCTCGCTCAGGAATTCTGGGAGCCGAAGTCCACAGGTCGCAAAGGGGCCGTAGCAGCCCACTCCTGTTGTACCCGTGTTTCCCCGAAAATAAGACCCTGTTATATATATATATATATATATATATATATATATATATATATATATATATATATATATATATATATATATATATATATATATGCCACCAAAAAAAGGCGCCAGGTCTTATTTTCGGGGTAGGGGTGGGGGAAATGTCATCCACTGACTCACCTCACTTACGCGCATCACCCTTGGCCTCCTTTTCGCTGTCAGAAGTCTTCAGAAACTTCTTCTACAGCCGGCAAGGCTTTCCTGAAGGCCTCTGTAGCCGGTAACAGAGCTACGGATCAATCCAGAGCTCTGTTACTGGCTACAGAGGCCTTCAGAAGTCTTGCCGGCTGCAAAAGAAATGGGCTGAGGTGCGCGGGGCCTGGCTGCAACTGTCCGAAGGTAAGTAGTCGGGCAGCTCTACCATCCCCATCCCCACCCTAGCTTAATTTTTACCCTTGCACCCTGGAGTGGGCGGAGTCTTACTTAGGGCTTATATTGGGCACACGTGTAAAAATCAAGCTAGGAGTTACTTTCGGGGGAAGGTCGTATTTTGGGGGAAACACGGTAGATACTTCCATATATGCAGGTCACCCACCTTTGTGATAGCCATGTTCTTTTTGTAGTTCATGCAGAGGAACTCTGCCAGAGCCAGGAGCAGCTCGGTACCGACAGGGGCGTTACCATGGATGCCAGCAACGAAACGGATCTTCGGCTCTTCCGGCTCGGACTGGTTGGGTTTGTTAGAGATTTCCAGGGACCAAATGTGACGGATCTCACGACTCTGGCCCAAGCTGCCAAAATAAGAGAGATAAAAGTCTACTGGCTGCTTTGTAAAAAATAGAAATGGGCCATTTTGGGCTGCTTTTTCATTCTGCGGAAGTGCGAAACTACATTCCCACTTAATGCTGAGACATTTATAGGAAGTTACTGGTACAGCAAGGAAACCACCTCCCACTGAAGGACCTCAAGATTGCTCCATGGGGAAAAAGCAACAAAACACCAACAAATGGAGACAGTTTCCAGCTACTTTTTAGGTCACTCAAGCTAAAAAATAATACTTTATTATCACATTTAAAATAGTATGATTTAATAGCAACAGCAGTGACTTATATACTGCTTCACAGTGCTTCACATCCCTCTGTAAGTGGTTTACAGAGTCAGCATATGGCCCCCAATAATCCAGGTCATCATTTTACCGACCTCAGAAGGAAGGAAGGAAGGCTGAGTCAACCTTGAGCCGGTCAGGATCAAATTCCTGGTTGTGGGCAGGGTTAGCCTGCAATACGGCACTCTAACCACTGCACCACCACGGCATGATTTAAGCTTCTCATAGGTTTTTTCCTTTTTTAATTCATCCCACCCTATCCCAGGAAATATTCCCATATCTTTCAATGATATCAATCACATTTTCCAGCAAGACGGGCTGGCCTAATTTTTTAAGTGTTTTTAATTGTTTTGTTTATCATTTTTAATTAATGGGGCCAAATTTATATATATATATTTAATTGTATTTTAATATTTGTACTTGATGTTTTTACTTGGCTGTTCACCGCCCTGAGTCCTCAGGGAGAAGGGCGATATACAAATTCAAAATAAAATAAAATAAAATAAAATAAACCATTACTAAGGTTCTCAGCTACTGAATATAATAAGTATTTTGGAACTAAGAACAAGCGACAACATATTTTTTGCTGACTTTGTGTTCTAAGGAAGAAGAGTGAATCACCTCTTCCTGTTGCAGAACCCAACTTGCAGAAAAGTGCAGCTACCATTTTAAGCAGAAAGCCTATCTCTAATGATTTACCAATCAGACTAACAAATCTACCGTCTATGGCTCTGATACCAAAGCAATAATTTCAGAGCTTGCCCTGTCTTCCATTATTAGCAAAAGGAAAACACTGTTGAGGTAGTAAGAGATATTTCAAAGCTCAATCTATCTGTAGAATACATTATTTAGCAATTATCAATGTAGAATTTAGTTTGCCTAAATAAGATGCAGTGTCCCAAAGGTGCTTTTTTTCAAGAGGCAATTGGACTTTCTTTTCTTTTTTTTCATTAGAAGACGTTTTGCTTCTCATCCAAGAAGCTTCTTCAGCTCTGACTGGATGGTGGGGAAGGGAAGGATTGATACTCCTTGCAGACAGCTGGCCATTTGCATCCTTTTAGAGAGTCACTGAGCTCACTTGGAGATTTCTCTGTGTCCTCAGGTTCACCCGAGTGGTGCAAATGGTTCCTGTAGTCTGCAATTTTTTCTCTGGAAATCCATTCCTACTCTCACACCATTTTGCAGACTACAGGAACTGGGAGCACCACTCAGGTGACCCTGAGGACACAGATAAACCTCCAAGTGCTTCAAAGACCCTCTAAAAGGATGAAAATAACCAGCTGTCTGCAAGGAATATAAATCCTTCCACTCCCCACCATCCAGTCAGAGCCGAAGAAGCTTCTTGGATAAGAAGCGAAATGTCTTCAAAAGAAAAACCAAGAAAGTCCAGTTGCCTCCTGAAAAAGCACCTTTGGGATAACCAGGACCTGGATGATGGAGAATCTCTACAGACTTTTAGATGCAGAGTGTTTTTTAGAATGGCAGATGGACACACCCACTCTGGACCGCACTGTTGTATCAGGTCATTTTCTTTTGAAGTTTCTTTCAGGAACACATCTGTGATCCAGTGATGGAGCACAGCTGTGGTTTTCCAGAATGTAAATGTCTCCAAACACTATCCCATACCTAACAAGATTTGTGATTTCTGGATAATTCAAATTCAAGCCTCTGAGGAACATAGACAGATCTTTGTAGGGACGGTAACGTGAAGGCTGAACATCAGCTGAAGAAGCCAAGAGGAGATGCTCCAAGCCATTCTCTGCTGAGAGGTCTTTGATCAGGGTTTCTAATTCCTTGGTGACCGGCCCATTGGAGTCCGCCATGTTCACATGCGGTGCTGACCCTTCTTCAACTTTGGGGCCTTTTCGACTCAAAGTAAAGTTGACTTGTGCGGCATTGTTCTCTTCAACTTTGACCATCTTTGTCTCTGAATTATACCTTCCAGAAAAAACGGAAAGAAAAACAGGGAAGAATATGACAGACTGCAGTTTATTCTGTCGGAGGTAAAAATACCAATCTTTGCTAGATCTAACAGGAAGTCCTTGATTTACAACTACAATTGAGCCCAACATTTCTGTTGCTAAGCAAGACAGTTGTTAAGTGAATTTTATCCCATTTTGCAACTGTTTTTGCTACAGTTGTTAAGGGAATTGTGACAATTGATAGGTTAGTAACATAGTTGTTAAGTAAATCTGACTTTCCCCACTGACTTTGCCTGCCAGAAGGTCGCAATAGGGGATCAGGGGATCCCTGGACATTGCAACGGTCATAAATATGTTGCCAAGCATCCAAATTTTGATCACATGACTGTGGGGATGCTGCAACAGTCATAAGTGTAAAAAAGCAGTCATAAGCCACTTTGTTCAGTGCCATTTTAACTTCAAACAGTCACTAAACGAATGATTGTAAGTCAAGGACTGCTGTACCTGTATCACAGTAAGTATCATTACCAAATCTAACCAGTTATTGAGGCCTAGGCTGATATGGCCATTTGGAATTCTGCATGCTATGATGTTCCCACTTTCTTAAATCATTAATGCAAAAATTAAGATGCTTCATTAAATTTTACTTTAGCTTAATTGCAGGTGACCTTAATAATAATAATTACTCCTTGTAGACATACAGGTAGTCCTCGGTTTACAACAGTTCATTTAGTCACCGTTCAAAGTTATATCATCACTGAAAATAGTGACTTATGACCATTTCTCACACTTACAACTGTTGCATCATTCCCCAGGGTCACATGACTTATTTTCAGATGCTTCGCAACTGACTCATATTTATGATGGTCGCAGTGTTCCTGGGGTTCCCATGATCCCCTTTTGCGACCTTCTGACAAGCAAAGTCAATGGGGAAGCCAGGCTCACTTAACAACCATGTGACTAACTTAAGAACTGCAGTGATTCACTTAACAAATGTGGCTAGGAAAGTCGTAAAATGGACCAAACTCACTTAACAAATGTCTCGCTTAACAACATAAATTTTGGGCCCAATTGTGGTTCCAAGTTAAGGACTGCCTGAAGTCATTTTATTTAGTATTTTTTACAAACTGAGGCAGTTGAAACATTCTGATGAAAACCTCATAAAGAGGAACCACACATAAAAAAGAGATCCTTCTTAATCCCCCCCCCACATTCTCTAATTTACTCTATGTAATTCAAACAATAATAATGACTGTTAACTGCTCCTATCTGCTGAGGCATATACCGCATTTCCACCTACATCTTACCACATCCTTTCTGACTTTTAATATGGGGAATAAAAGCTGCAACATTAGGGCTCTTTTGAATAGACCGAGAAGACATGCCGTCTGGGGGAATTCTGGGAGTTGAAGTTCACAGGCCTTAAAGGTGCCAAGTCTGGAGGACCCCTGCAGTACAGTACAGCAGGAAACTGACTCCTGTCACTTCAGCCTTCTGGCACACCTGTGACAGAATAAATCTCCAAAGTCTTAGGCAAAGTGGCCTTCCTCACAATTGCTCTCTCATTGTTTCAAGTGAAGATGCCAGGGCCTGGCTTGCCTGAAAGATGGAAGTTAAATCTTTCATGTTTTTTTTTTTTTTTAAATCCCCACCAATTTTCATCTAGCCTTTCATAGAAATCCGCCCACAAAATGTTTGCAAGAGGGATAAGTTGCTGGTTCTCTACATTTGGAAGCCCTGAAGCTCCTCATGTTCTTGTTTGGGATGATGTAGAACAGGGGTCTCCAACCTTGGCAACTTTAAGACTTGTGGACTTCAACTCCGAGAACTGAAGTTGAAGTCCACAAGTCTTCAAATTGCCAAGGTTGGAGACCCCTGATGTAGAAGATACAAGATATTTCAAGAGCCTTAACTGTGCAGGATTAAGAGGCTTCTTCCCAATCTTCCATGTTCTAAATCTGAGTGAGAGGTGACTTAATTCAGTTGCTTCTTCTTCCTTGCTACTCCAAAGAGACAATGTTTTACTAGGACCATTTGCCAATAATCGCTTTTGTAAACTCCTGCCTGGTCATCCGTGATAGTATCCAGCCCCCTTGTCGTAGCCCTCTTTTTTGTCTTTAATCTTTTCGAGTGCAGGCGGTCCTCAACTTACGAGCACAATTGAACCCAACATTTATGTTGCTAAGTGAGACATTTGTTAAGTGAGTTTTGTCCCATTTTAGGACTTTCCTTGCCACAGTTATTAATGTGAATACTACTAAATTAGTAACACGGTTGTTAAGTGAACCTGGCTTCCTCATTGACTTTGCTAGTCAATCGCAAAAGGGGAGGACACGACCCCAGGACATTGCAATGGTCATAAATATGAACCAATTGCCAAGCACCTGAATTTTGATCACATGATCATGGGGAGGTTGAAAAGGTTGTAACTGTGAAAAATGGTCATATGTCCTTTTTTAAAGCGCTGTTGTAAGTTTGAATGGTCACTAAATGAACGGTTGTAAATCGAGGACTTACAACAATAAGATGAAAAACAGCAGTTATCTTTTTCTCTCTGTAGGGAAGAGGTGATTTAATTCCAGCGCATTTAAGAAGAGCCCTTAGGTGAAAATGACAGATATTAGATCATCGAAAGCCGCATGGCTTACCCTCGGGCAGATGCCGTGATCTTGTACGTTCCTGGAGCCAGCAGGCGCCAATAATCCCCCGTTTTATAGGTGGAGACAGGGTGGTCAATGCTGGCAATGCTGATGGTCGCGTTCAAGATGCCTCGTCCATCCGTGGCATCCAAAACAAACCCACTGACACCTTGGTGGACCTAAGTGAAGAGAGATGGATGAACTGTGCAACAGAGAATCCGTTAGTCTTTGATCCCTCTCCCCAAATCCATGAAAAAACCAGGGCCAGGTAAAGAGTGCAAAGAAGGCCAACAAAGATTATTAGGGGACTGGAGGAAGAATGGTTTCTGGAATTAGGTATGTCTAGTCTAGTGCAAAGAAGGAACTGGGGGCGGGGGGGGGGGAGAGACATGATTTCAGTCTTCCAGTATTTGAGGGGCTGCCACAAAGAAGAGGGGATCCACCTATTCTCCAAAGCACCTGAAGGCAGGACAAGAAGCAATAGATGGAAACTAACCAGGGAGAGAACCAACCTAGAACCAAGGAAAAACTTCCTGACAGAGCAATTAATCAGTGGACAATTAATTCTGAAGTTGCCTTCAGAAGTTGTGGGTGCTCCATCTCTGGAGGATTTTAGGAAGAGACAGCCATTTGACTGAAATGTATATAGGGTCTCCTGCTTGAGCAGGGAGTTGGACTAGAAGACCTCCAAGGTCCCTTCCAACTCTCTTATTCTGGTTGTATTTTTTCCTTGTGCAGTATGCAGCAGCGTAGGTGAGCATCGCTTAATCGTGCGGGGCAGCAAATCATCTTACCTGCTTGATAAACTGCAGCAGAGACCGGCGGTTCTTCTCCCAGTATTTTGGCAACTCTTCTGCCTTGGGATATTTGACACAGCCCAACTCAATGGTCACCTCAAAGCAATTTGTGTTAAGGTAATTCCAATCCTGCATGCCACCTGAAACGAGGATTATCAGAAGGTAAATCAACAGCTTATGCTTAGCGGCAAATATCTTGGCAGCAGGAGAATAAAGAAAATTAATCCCACAGAGATGAAATCCTAACCACAAAACTGGAGCAAAATACAGATAGTCGTCGACTTACGGCCACAATTCAGCTCAAAATTTATGTTGCTAAGCAAGGCAGTTGTTCAATGAATTCTGCCCTATTTTACGACCCTTCTTGCCACCGTTGTTAAGTGAATCACTGCAGTTGCTAAATTAGCAATGCAGTTGTTAAGGGAATCTGGCTTCCCCTTTGACTTGGCTTGTCAGAAAGTCGCAAAAGGGGGGGGGGGTGTCACGTGACCCCGGCAAACTGCAACGGTCATAAATACGAGTCAGTTGCCAAGCGTTTGAATTTTCATCACGTGAGCGTGGAGTTGCTGCAATGGTTGTAAATGTGAAAAAAGGTCATAGGCCACTTTTTTCAATGCTGTTGTAATTTCAAATGGTCACTAAAATAATGGCTGGAAGTCAAAGACCACCCATAAAGCAAGATGTCATTTTAGGGAAAGGAGTTTGAAAGCAGAATCATTTTCAACTATACAATTTGCTCCCAAATTAGCAATACAGACTTACAACAGTTCATTTAGTGACCGTTCTGAAAAACAACACTGAAAAAAGTGACTTATGACCGTTTTTCACACTTACGACCGTTGCAGCATCCCAACTGTCACGTGAGGAAAATTCAAACGCTTGGCAACTGACTCGTATTTATGACGGTCATGAACATGATCCCCTTTTGTAGCCTTCTGACAAGCAAAGTCAATAGGGAAGCATGATTCACTTAACAACCGGGTTACTAACTGATCAACTGTAGGGATTGAGCTAACAATTGTGGCAAAAAATGAATAAGAGCCTGCAGTACAGTGGACTAAAGCACTGTTATTAACATCTGCTGCCTGCAATTACTGCAAGTTCGAATCTCCCCAGGCTCAAGGTTGACTCAGCCTTCCATCCTTTCAAAGGTAGGTGAAATGAGGACCCAGTTTGTGGGGGCAATAAGCTGACTTTGTATAAAATATACAAAAGTATGAAGGCCATTGCTTAACACACTGTAAGCTGCCCTAAGTCTCCGGAGAAGAGCGGCATATAAATCAAATTAAAAAAAAAAAAAAAGATTGTGAAATGGGGCAAAACTCATTAGTAATTGTTTACTTAACAGCAGAAACTTTGGTGTAAACCATGGTCGTAGGTTAAGGATTAGCTGTATTTCTTTTATATCAATAGTACTGAATCAAATTCATGTGAAATAAGGACCAACCTAAAATAGGAAAAGGATTTTAAAAAAGAAGATGCCGAATAGAGTACAGAACTGTTTTCTTAAACACTTGTGCCTAGCGGTAGGAGGCAGTATTTATGTTTTTTTTAAATGGAACTTAAAGGATTGTGGTTGGAACACTATGCCATTTCCTTATTAAACACTGGCTGTGTGCACACACCGTGTAAACCAGTATTTTAAAAAAATTCGGGTTTGGGCACTGTTAAGGGAAAATTTTTTAATGTACACCTTTGTTTTTTTTAAATAAAGGCCTATTTACCTGCACTATCAGATATGTTAAGGGATGAAGGGCCTGAAATAAAATCAATGTTAATCTGGGTGCTGAAATTGTGACCTTTAATTATGTCAAAATGGTGCTTTGCAACACTGACAGTTGCTTAGCTTGCAAAATGTTGTGGACAAAGAGGAAGTGTGCATTTAAAAGTACACGTAAAAAATAACCATGTTGTAACATTTAGGTTGGAGGAATGGACAACTGGCCCTGTTGCTATGCTCAATGGCAGACTCCTGAAAGTCATGTGATTTTGTGGTTTTAAGGTACATAATGAAATGTTGAATAATGGGAGGGGACCAACCGGCTCAAGTCGTCCCTTTTGACTGCTTGTCCAATTAACCCTCATTGCAATGTGATTAATGTAACTGACTTATGTTTGCTAATGCTTTAAATTCTAATAAACCTCTGGATCCTAAGCGAGATGCTTTATGGTGTGTTGTCTGTTCAATTGTTATTAAGTGCAGCTATGCTCAATAATTAGGTATTTTTCCCTGCCAACACATATAACAAGCAAATCAAGATTTGTGATGGGCAGAGCAGTTCAAAGAAGTGTTCCAAGTTCAAAGCTCCCTATCTCAAAGTCAAAATTATTTTGATGTTAAAACAAGACTTTAAAAAAAAACATTTTTCACAGCCCTCATCATGGCTGTCTTGCAAGGAAAAGTTCTTTATCTTGAGAAACTCAGACCAACCCGGAGGGGATTTCAGATATTATTTTCGCACATAAAGCCCACAGATGTTGTCGTTTCCCCCAAACAAACGTCTCCAGAATTTATGCTTTACCTGGGACATTATACCAATTCGCTCCGTTAGTGATGCCACGAGGAAAATATTCATCGGGATATATGTTGTCGCACGGATGGCCCTGGAACATTTCCACATTCTCCTGAAAGAGCAGAATACAAATTCGGGTTCATGCTGTTCATTCCTGCCTTACGCTTGAAAGTACAGAGAAATTTATCATGCAAAGAGTTTTCATTTTTTTTGAGCAGTAGTGTGGGATAGCAAATTACAGGAAGGTGATGTTTCCTGTGATCTCATGTGACCTTATAAAAAAAGCTAAGCAGGCTGAACCTGTTCAGCACTTGGAAAGCAGACAACCAGGAAATCCTAAGGCTTTGAGCTAGACTAAGAAGCTGTAAAGCATGCCAGATGGAAAAGGTCAGTTGCTCAAGGAAAACGATATGGACATGCAGCAGCAGCTCACCTTGACCCCAAAGAGACTTGAGTTTACACATTCTTAATTCAGATTGGAAAAATCCAAGTCTTATGTCATTATGGATCTTTTTATATCGCTTTTCAGCTTCTATTCTAAACAGGGTACATATACAAGTATATAGTTTGTCAACGATCAACTCTAAACTACATTTTTATTCTTGTGGATGGTACAGGTAGTCCTCAATTTACAACAGTTCGTTTAGTGACCGTTCAAAGTTACAACTGCACTGAAAAAGGTGACTTATGAAAGTTTTTCAGCTACAAACTTTGCAGCTTCCCTATGGTCGTGTGATCAAAATTTGGACGCTTGGCAACTGACTCATACTGATGACAGTTGCAGTGTCCCGGGGTCATGTGATGAACTTTTGCAACCTGATAAGCAAAGTCAAGGGGGAAAGCAGGTTCACTTAACAACCAGGTTACTAACTTATCAGCTGCAGTGATTCACTTAACAACTATGGCAAGGGAGGGGCAAAAGTCACTTAACAAATGTCTCTCTTAACAACAGAAATTTTGGACACAATTGTGGCTGTAAGTCGAGGAGTACCTCTATCTGAAAATGAAAATATGTGAAAAATTACTACCTATTTATCCCAACATTAATCCAAGATACCATTCTCTTGCAATTTTAACCAGATAACTCTGAGAGACAATTAGGTTATGTGAGACTCAGGATCACCCACCAAGTTTCATAGTTGTCACAGAGTCCCTATTTAAGATTAAATTAAAAAGTTACAGCTTTCATTCCCTAAAATCCAAGCAACCTGTTGGTGCAAATGTAACAGAAGGAAAACTAGCAGGAACTACAATCAAGATAAGAAGGACCTGAATTTTATTTTGCAGAAATAAGTAAAACCAGAGAATTGGTTTTGAAAGTGTGGACTTGAGTTTATGCAGATCACATTGTTTCTAATATTTCTTTCCAGATACTTGGAAAGCAGGTCCTCTTGCAACATTCTAGTATGTGCAACTAATAATTCAATTTTTTTTAGAACTTTAGTGCCTTCCAAACATTTTGTATTTAATCTTCCAGGATCCCCTGGTCAGTCATTGGGTTTACTCTTCCTTTTACGGTATATCATTCATTTCTGGATTTATAAAATAATTAAAATGGCTGGTTTCAGAATGACATTAAGTCACAAATCTGAGGAGTAAATTTATTTCACAAAGCCACATGCAGGTCACAAAATGTTATAGGCAAAGTCCTTTCAGAAATTGTCAGAAAATTCTATTTTTTTGAAGGGACAAGAAGAAAAACTGTATTTAACTGATCCAATGTAATTTCAGTTGAATTAATTCTACAATCTACTTTTGGCCCTAACCCTATCTCTACCTCTTTGTTCTTTGTTCTTTTTGTTTGACCTCCACAAAAGTCAAACTGAAAAAACATGTGTGAACTGTGGCTGCAAAGCACAATGGCTAAATTAACTTATCATGTTAAATAAACATTTCATTATGGTTTGGTGCAGGACTCCTTAATCTTTGTGATATTGTGAACCTCTTAAAAAGATAAATGAATTGGTGTGAAACTCTCTTGCCCCGCTCTGAATAAAACAAATGATTTGTTTGCAGTTAGGGCAAAGAAATATATTCTTTACAAAGGGTACAACTTTCATCACATTCTAGAGTCTGACAATATTATTTATTTTACGTACTGCAATAATTAGCAGGACTCCTACTTACTAATATAAAGAAAAACAACTAAAACAGCAAAGATCCCAAAGTGTTTTTTTCAAGAGGCAACTGGACTTTCTGGTTTTTCTTTTGAAGACGTTTCGCTTCTCATCCAAGAAGCTTCTTCAGCGCTGACTGGATGGTTGGGAATGGAAGGATTTATGCTCCTTGCAGACAGTTGGTCATTTGCATCCTTTTAGAAGGTTGTTGAGGCCACCTGGAGGTTTACCTGTGTTCTGGGGTCACCTGAGTGGTGCAAATGGGTGTGGAGCCTTCTTGGAACTGCTGAAAGGACAGGACTGTACTGTAGACTGAAGATGGGTGGTGTGGTATCCCTCCCCTTCTGTTGAGAGAGGGCTGTTCAATTTGGACATAGATGGCCTCTTTGACCCCTCTTTCAAACCAGGGTCTTCTCTACCCAAATTTGGACTTCTTCAAAAGAGAGGCCTTTGTCTTTTAAATGCAAATGACCAGTTGTGTGCAAGGAATATAAATCCTTCCCTTCCCTACCATCCAGTCAGAGCAGAAGAAGCTTCTTGGATGAGAAGTGAAACGTCTTCAAAGAAGAAAGTCTAGTTGCCTCTTGGAAAAAGCACCTTTGGAACAACCACGACACAATTTTACTATAATCCCCATCCCTAGTAAACACCATACATGTCCAATTTATACAGAGAAAAACTTTTGTTTTTCTCTTATCCAACAGAACCTTTCCCAGAGTAAACCTTGTGGTGAGATGGGTGACAAATAAATTTAATAAATATCAAAAATAATAATAATCTCAAAAGGCAAGAAATTTAAAACAATGGCATCTTCCAGAAGGCCTTTCTAACAAGTTAGATAATGCCATTGAATCATTATGCCATTATATACTGCTCAGTTTTAGTTGCATTGCCTTTTAATTCTTGTAGGTACCTTACTGTGGATACTTTATACCACGGGCTATATAACTGCATTTCGTCTGCACGAGCCTGACAGCTTAAAAATACATGTAGCTTCTCTTAAGTTCCTTGTAACCCCCCAGAAATCACAACCCACATAACACCGTATATAAGCGTGTGTGATAAGTAAGCCAGTGGATCTCAGAGGTTCCAGGATCCGTTGGAGACACCTTCCAATAATTATTACCTTGGCATAGGCAAGAGCTAGCTGCTGAAAAACAGCATCATCAGGGGATTTACTGTATGTGGCAACTCCTAGCTGATCATCATCATAGGGGTAGTTAACCACCAGAGATCCTGCAAAGAGCAAAATATATATGTATGTATATAGCTTTCAGGATTTTATTACTCTGAGTAAATTAATTGTAACATAAAAGGCAGTCGTTCTACCACCACAGTCAAGAACAATACTATTTGCTTAGATTTCGCAACCAGCCACAAAACTAATCCAGGTAAATAAAGACAAGAATGAGAAAAAAAATCCACCCAGGGGAATTCATCAAGAGATGGCAAGATAGCACCTGCTTGTTACTTGTTCTTAAAAATCAAGAGCCAGAACAGAGGAAATGTACTCCGCAAATGCCCCCCAGCAAAAAGAAAAAAAAAAGGGAGGGGGGGACTAGACATTTCAGAAGAGCTACACAAAAAAAACCAGGGTTGGGCATACTTTAAAAATGATTCTGAAATTCTTTGGATCTCATGCAAGCACAACACTTATGGGGCTACTTATTAAAATGCACATGTCTTTTTTCCAGGTTTCCAGAAAACTGGGGAGGAAAGACAAATCTGTTTTAATAAATGTAATACAATTACTTTAATTTAATTAAATTTTAAGCCGCCCAGAGTCCCTTTGGACAGCAAGATGGGAGGCGTATGAATTTAAGAAAAAATAAATGATAAACCAATCAATCAAGTAATTCAAGCAGCATTCTTTTCAATGCAATTTAAATCATTTTCAAAGTAACCCTAATAAGAGCACATGTGTTGAATCTGAACACTTTTTTAAAATTACAGGCTCTCCTGTGGATGATCTTGGCCAGCAATCCTGACTTGTAAGCTATTATCAGATAAAATTATGTAGTAAAAACATAATTTTTCCATGCATTGGTAAGTTTTCCTGCAGTGAGGCCTCAGGCTTACTGAGTCTAGAATAAAAGTGCTGTACATTTCCACCCGAGCCGCTTTGCATTCCTCTTTACCTCCATGCAAATTGGCCGATAGCACAAAAGGATAGGTCTTCAGCCAGTTCATCACAGCTATGGTCTCTGGCTGCAGGGGATCGGTGATTTGGACGAACTGATCCGGAAAGTTCCGATTCAAATCATAGTTGTTGCTGTTGTTTCTTCCGAAAATTCCCGATACGTCTCCTGAGAAACAGAAGAGAGCCTGGTTGAACCATTTGTGCTTTATAGTGATTATCAATATCTATCCTTCCCGCACACAGAATTTGCACCTCTAAGTTAAGTGGACAAAACAATGTTTTTTTCCGTAATTCTCCTTTACCAAGTCTTAAGAGATGTTGTAATTATCAAGGGAGAAATGAAAACTGTCCCTAAAGACTTTATAGGTAGCCTCAACTTACGACCACACATGAGTTGAAAAATTTCTGTTGTTAAGCGAGACATTTGTAAAGTGAATTTTTCTCCATTTTATGACTTCTCTTGCCATAGTTGTTAAGTGAATCACTGTGGTTGTTAAGTTAGTCACAAGGTTGTTAAGTGAATCTGGCTTCCCCCTTGACTTTGCTCATCAGAAGGTCGCAAAAGGGGATCACTTGACCTTGGGACACTGCAACTGTCTTAACTATGAACCAGCTGCCAAGCGTCTGAATTTTGATCAGGTGGAGATGCTGCAACGGTCATAAGTGTGAAAAATGGTCACAAGTCTCTTTTTTTCAGTGCAGTAACTTCAAATGGACACTAAATGAACTGTCGTAAGTCAAGGGCTACCTGTATTCATCTCAGAAACTTTAGAAGTCCTGCTTGTGGAGATCTACCTAATTGTATGAAGAACCACAAATTGTTGTTCACGTTGCTGCAATATACTTTGGCCCCAAGCCATTATAAACATTCATACTAATCAAACATTTCAATTTGGAAAAATCCTTTCTTTAGAAAGAATCCAAGGTGCAGCCGAACAAGCTACTGTTCAAACACCAAGTTGTGGCTTGCCAAACACGGTGTCAGCTATTGTCAAGTTTGGTCTCTTTCTTTCATGAATGACCTGGCTTTCATTGTTTCATCTTTCCACAGCCCCTATTTCATGGCTCTTGTACTAATAAATACTAAGCCTTCTTTTGTAGGGAGATTCTTAATCATCCAGGTCATGGTTGTCCCAAAGGTATTGTTCAAAAGGCTATCTTGGTTTTTTTCCATGAAATTATTTTGCTTTTCATCCAAGAAGCTTCTACAGAATTGCTTTTCCAAAAGCCAATTGGATTTTCTTGGGTTTTTTTCCCCCTTGAAAACCTTTGCTTCTCATCCAGAAAGCTTCTTCAGTTCTTCTTCAGAACTGAAGAAGCTTTTTGGATGAAAAATGAAAGGTTTTCAAGGGAGAAAAAAACCAAGAAAATCTGGTTGCCTTTTGAAAAAAAAACCACCTTCTTTTTAACTGTACTATTTGTTTGCTCTTGAGTAAACTGTGTGAATCATGCAAGATTCCCACCAGGTCAGACAGGAAGGGCATTGTACGGGTCTCGTCTGCCAAGGCAGGCATCCCCATCACCCAATCCGTAGACTGGCACCAGATTGCGGCATGCCAGAAACCGGGCCACACAAACAAGTGAAGCCCCATTCACGGGATGCAGGCAAGCATGCAAAACCACACCCCCTTCAGTCCGTGGAAAAACCTTTCTTCACGGAACCGGTCCCTGGTGCTCAAAAGTTTGGGGGGGGGGGGGGGGTGCTGTGTTAAGGAGTTTCCTGTGATTGGACCCAGGCAGTGAGAGCCTTTTCTACTGTGGCAGATCATGCACCCCGAGGTAAAACCTGGCCTGATCCATCTGACCTTCCAGAGACATGGTTTTCCCCAACAGGCCTGGATCCCTTGGGAACAGAGATGGATCTATTATGTCTGAGTTTTTCAACATTGTCCCAAGTTATATGCAGGTTTCCTGTTTTTATGGTTCTTTTAAGATGTGGTTTTATTTTTCTGTTTTTATTGCATGCCACACAATCCCATTCATGAGATGGGCAGTTGTAAAAATTTAATAAGTAAGATTATACCTGCCAACTCCTGATGCCACCCCTTTTTTAAATTGATTGCTTCTCACCAATCCTCCATTGTTTTAGGGCTGCATTCAATGTTATTCCTTTGAAGTCAATTAGCGAACTAAAATTTAAAGACTGCTTCCATTCAGCTAATTAAATTGCTGATAAAAATCTAATTAATCCAATTTCGAAACTGCCCATTACCCTCACACAGGGACTCCGGGCAGTGTACAACTAAAGTATGAAAACATAAACAAAATGTATATAAAAATTAAAAGAGGCAAAGAGAATTAAAATTCCACATTAAAAGTTAACTGAAAGGCAGAGGGAGGACCCTCAGGATGCTAATCAGTCCCACATCGGCATGCTTCTCTGTGCACCCCAAGGAAGGCCATAAAGCCATGCTTTTATGCCTTTCTGGAAGGCCAGGAAAGTCAGGGCCTGCCTCACCTCTGGGAAGAGAACGTTCCACAGGGCAGGGGCAATGGCATGGAAGGCTTTCATCCTGGACTCTGCCAGCTGGAATTCTTTAGCTGACAGGTCTACAACATACCTTCCCTGCCTGCCTGGGCTGATGTAAACTTTCACTTCCTTTCTCTAGTGCTTTGCGGAGCTAAACCACGAAAGCACTGCTTAATGTAAAATGCCTGGTCACCATGGATCCTCTAAAACAGGGGTCTCCAACCTTGGCAACTTGAAGACTTGTGGACTTCGACTTCCAGAATTCCTCAGCCAGCAAAGCAAAGCTGACTGAGGAATTCTGGGAGTCAAAGTCCACAAGTCTTCAAGTTGCCAAGTTTGGGGACCCCTGCTCTAAAATGTCTGCTTAGTAATGTCTCATTTCCAAGAAGTAAAAAAATCACTAAAGCTCAATGGCAAACCACTTCGGCACTGTGGCCAGCAAAAACACATGAAAATGATCACAAAGAGTCAAGCTAAGATTGAGAAAGTCCTTACTTCTGTAATATGATATAAATGAAGTACAATAGAGAAAGATTAGGAAAAGAGATGAGTCAAGGAAAAGAAGAAATTCTGGGCTCTTTACGTACATTATGATTAAAGCCGAGTCACCTATGAGAAAAAGCTGAAGCCGTTTGCCTTATAAAATCACCACCTTTTCTTGGCCAATGCCTTTACCAGAAGTGTAAAAAGAAAGCTGGCGTGCAAGGTTACCTTCTACAGATTTCTCATAGCCATCGGGGTTCATCGATGGCATGATATGGATCCGAGTCTTTTGGATCAAGTCAGTCACTTCAGGATCGGTTCCGTAGTTCTTGCAGAGGTACTCAATGAGGTTGAGGAGCAATTCCCTTCCTACCACTTCGTTGCCATGCATATTGGCAATGTACTTGAATTCTGGTTCACCTGGAAGAGGAACAGAGATGCTTAGTTTAGCCATCGCATACAGGATGACGTGTAGAAGCCGAGATAAATCATACAAACATGGAGAGAGGGGGAGGGAGAGAGAGGGAGAAAGAGAAAGGGAGGGAGGGATGACAGACAGACAGACAGATGGGGGAGGAGAGAAAAATTTCAATTCTCTCTCCGTTTGGTCCAGATGTTAACATGAACTGAAAACACCATTCACAGCCCACCAAATGGATCCAAGCTTTGCTCATGCCACATGGGTTATACAAGACACTTAGATAACCTTCAAATGTATAAACAAGTGCCTTATAAATGCATACCTATCTAATGTTTTGGAACTGTAATTTTTTAAACATTTTTTATAATTAACATAAATTGCTTTATTGCTTTATTTAGGTCCAAACAATTGGTCTCTAATGTTAACAGAACCTACAATGGACATAAACCTTAGGAAGTGAAACTCATTTGGCCCAAAGAAGACTCTTTATTAAAAACTACATTTGAAATTATTGACAAAAGTTCAAAATTCAAACTAAAAATTCAAACTAAAATCCAAACAATTTGGCCTTAAAAAATGATTATTTTAAACTTAGAAGTCCATTGACATTTACTTCAGGAAGTCCTTCCTCAGGTTTGCAAAAGAAACATTTCAAACCCTGTTACTCTCCTACCCTATTTACAAAATTAACTTGATAGGAAAAATATATTAAAATGTAAACGCAGTAAAAACCAAAAATATGCAATGAAGAACTCTGAAAAATTCCTCTCAACTTGCTAATTATAGGAACAGAATTAAAAATCGTAATACTCTACAATGGTATCACTGTACATTAATTATTGCATATAGTTGGTTCTGATTATTGCAATTAAAATGACTATTTCAGACCAAATACATTAAAAATAATGAAAACTAGACCAATTCATTTATGAGGAAAGATTACAGGACGTTGGTCTTTCTACCTTTGAAAAATGGTAACTAAGTTAACAGACCTGATTCAAAATTTGTTAACACTAGGGAGAAATATTTTCCCATTTTTCAAAATACTAGAATCTGGATCAGGGGTGTTGAACTAGCAGCCTGTGGGGCACATGCAGCACACGCCCACCCCATGAATGGGGAAAATGTCATGAAACATCGTGTGATGGCAATGTGGTGCCGTGAGTTTGACACCCGTGATCTAGATCATTCAACAAAACTATATAATGGGAAGTTACCTGCTTCATGAATGCCTGGGTTATCCGATATCTCCATGGCATACAATTCCCTTTGCTCCACCGACTTGCCCACCGAGTAGAGTCGGGTGATGTTTGGGTACTCAGTGGCAAATTTCCTCAGAAAGATACCCATATCAGGGAAGTGGTGATGGCGAAAATCATCCGGCTGGATCACCTGCCGAGCAGAGGCTGTTCTGTTTACAGCGGTGGTAGTTGTTGCACTGTCAAGAGAGTTGCTGGTGGTTATCAGAGCTTCCTTGGTGGGGCTGGAAGTCAACACTGTGACTGTAGGATGCAAGGAAAAGTCCACTACAGTTGCGTTTTCTTCCTTCACTTCAATGTTCTCCGTGGTGACTGGCAGGTAACTGATGGGGGGAAAAAAGAGAGAAGAATATGCTTTTAGGCTGACATTAGCTTCACCTGGCTTAAGAGCATCCCTAATAGAATTTACTTTAATTCCATTACTAAAGGTGGTCCCCGACTTACAACAGTTCATTCAGTGACCATTGAAAGTCACTGGCACTGGAAAAAGTGACTTAGGATCGTTTTTCAGAGTTACAACCTTTATAACATCCCTATGATCATGTGTTCAAAATTCAGGTGCTTGGCAATTGGTTCATATTTACGACCATTGCTGTGTCCCAAGGTCACGTGATCAACTTTTGTAACCTTCTGACAAGCAAAATCAATGGGGAAACCAGATTCACTTAATAACCAAGTTACTAGCATACCAGCTGCAGCGAATCCATATAAAAACTGTGGCAAGAAAGGTCGTAAAATGGGGCAAAATTAACTTAACAAATGTCTCACTTAACAACAGAAATTTTGGGCTCCATGGCAGTTGTAAGTCGAGGGCTACCTGTATCTATTCACCTTGAATATCATTCCCATTTTGTGAATGAAAAAAAATAATAAGACCAAATAGCAACATTATTATTTCTCAACTGAAGAACCAAAATCAAGGGTTCCACATCAAAGCCCCGTTTTTATGCCTGCTTAATTGCAAACCTCAGGCTGGCAGTGCAGCTGTTCCAAATCCTTCGCTCAATTCCCCTTAACAAAGGGAAGGCTTCTTAATTTAATTTAATTAATTTAATTTAATTTAATTAATTCAATTTATATGCTGCCCCTCTCCGAAGACTCAGGGCGGCTCACAAAGCCACCCTAGTCGCCCTTTCTCTTAACAAAGAAACACTGACGGTGCGGAGCTACTCTTGTTTCCTGCTTTTCTATGTGCCTGTTTTTGTTGTTGTCCGCTCTAGCAATGTGATTATATGACAGCGCCTGCCTAGTTTATGGCAAAATGAGACAACGCAGTGAGATTGGCTTCTAATATTCCCATAAAGCAGCTCCCTGTTAGAAGAAACTATGCCAAAGATAATGAACATGTCGACGCCATCTCCATATACTTTACCCCGGGACGGAAGCTGTGATATTATAGGTCCCAGGCACCAACAGTCTGTAATAGTCACCAAACTGTCCAGTCGTAATGTTGTGAGCAATTCCAGCCACAGCAATGGTTGCATTTTCCAAGGCAGCCCCAGTGACCGAATCTCTCACGAATCCTTTAATTCCAATGTGCACCTGTATTAAATAAATAAGAATTAGATCCAGAACACATTGTAAATATATTCAGTATCATGAGGCTACATTATTCCTCTCATGTTCTGTAACTTGTTAATTTCATGCTAAGCGATCTGTGCAATATTCTTTTTTTTTTCCTCATACAAGGAAAGTTACAGGATGCTGTCAAGCTTGCACACAAAAATTAAATAAAATAAGGAATATAACAAGGAAAAATTGGCAGAGAATAGCACATTTCTTTCATAACAAGAGCAGCTAGGCAGTATCACCAGAAGGTTGGCATAAATCAAAACTAGTGCACCGATATACATCTAACTTGACAGTATTCCTGTGAATTTCTATATTATGAATTCATCTACATAAAGTTCAGTATACTAGAAAGAGCATCTACATTAATCTTTAGATTGAAGGAAACATCTCAGCTATGTTCACAGTTTTAGATTTCTTTTTCTGTAACCAGGGGATTGTTTCTGTCACAGCTACTGAAACGGAACACAGGCTGTCTTTCAAAAAACAAAATGCCAAGAAAAACAAAGAGGGTGTGTGTTTTTGAGTCATGCTTACAAAAGCCAAAAGATGAATCAACTCAGCCCAATCTTACAGATAAACATGCCATTTTTGTGCAGTGCTTCTGTCAAAATGCTTCACTCAAAACAGATGGTGAATTCATGTGGCTTTAAAATATAAAATTAAGTTCAAGAAAGTATGCAAAGCACATCATCATTTTAGGGCTATCGACAGGAACTTCAATAAATATTCATGTGGCAACTGGCAGGTATAAAAGGGAATGTTACGTTAAAATATTTGTTATCTAATATTATTGTGTTACTTTGTTACTGATTTCATATTCAGCATTATTTACCATTCATTAATAAAACAAATGAGACAGAGTTGTCTTTCTTCATTACATCATTTCTTCTTTGATGTGACGTAACTATCTAATAATGGGTTGTTGCTTCGCAGTGGGGCAGTAGCCTATTTTTTTATACCTTGGTGGGGCTGGATACATTTTGCTTCCATTTCATATAACAGCTTGAGACAGAGCACATATTAAAAAGCTCACAGAGTAAAATGAAAGAATTTCTTCCACGGCTAGAAGACTGAGGAAGGTATCAATAAATTTATGGCCAATTGCTGCGATTTATGCAAAGTCAACTATTGATTTATGAGGACATGGCCTGAAAGCATCCTCAACACAGCCCTTGTGGGAAATAAACAATACTATGCCTTTTATTTATTAATTTTTTATCCCGTCTTTATTACTTTATAAGTTACTCAAATAAAGAGTCACCTTTGTTGAGATGGGTAGCATACAAGTTTGACAGATATAAATAATACTCATTTCCCCCCCCCCCTTTCCCCCCCCAAACCATCCTGTGAGTTGAACTAGGCTGACAAAGAGAGTCTGGCTCAAAATCACCCAGTTGGTCTCACCAAACAGACTAGGCAACAGGAGCTGAAACTATAATAAAGAGGGAGCAAAAGACAGCCTCAGGATAAGATATCAATATTTTAGACTTTACAGTTACGGGTTTCTAAATGTGTTTTATGCATGGTCTTAAATATTTCTGTAAAAGATGAAAAAGGGAAGAGATTTATACACACGATCACTATACCCTGGCAGAGTGAATTATCAGAACAAGTTCAGGCAGGTTTCATATGCCTTAAGCCATTTGGTTTAAAAATAAAGACCTTCTCCTCAGGGAACTCAGATGAAAGAAAACTATTTCCATGCCTAAAGGATTTCATGCAATGGATTGAGATACCTGAGTGCTCTGCTCTGCAGTGTGTGACAGGGTGACTAATTCCCTGAGACCTGTAAAAAACAGTAATGCTGAAAACAGTGACAAACCATGATCTGTCCCTGTTTTAACTGATACTTCAGCAACCTTGTGGTGACTGCCAGGCTGCAACTTTCGGGATAATTTTAGTATATGCACAACAAATAGATGACAGGTGCAGGCTGGATGAAAACTCATTTTTCCTTTAGCTCCTCTGATATTGAAAGGGGGTTCCTATGCAGTTATAATTATTGAAAAAAGAAAATTATCAATGCTATTGCCGACGTATGAGCAGCTCAACATTGCCAGCACCCCGTGCTACATTCAAGAAGGACAAATGACTCTTTAAGCAGAGCTGATCCTTTCGTCTAGATCTGGACAACACCCTGAACCATTTCGTTGTATGCAACAAAATTTCATTTTAACGTATGCTGATTAGTGTACATTCAAAGTGGCAATAAAGTTATTCTAAATTCTAACCACAGATTACACAGATTAGTTCCAACCCCCAAAGGATACTGATTGTGATTCACAGCCACCGAAGTGATGAAGTTTCTAGGATTAGGATACAATAATTTGAACTGTAAACCCATGGAATGGCTTAATATATCAAGTCTGTATAGTCAGTGGTTGGCTCCATGATCAGCCATTCTTTAATCAGACCTTGAAAGGTAGGGTTTGCATATACTTGACTCTAATACAGGTAGTCCTCAACTTATAGCAGTTCATTTAGCGATCGTTTGAAGTTACAATGGCACTGAAAAAAGTGACTTATGAACATTTTTCACACTAATGACCATTGCAGCATCCTCATGGTCATCAGACTTACATGTAAGCCGGATCTCCAGCATGGTTTCCTGACGTTTGCTTGCTCTTGGCTGCCATAGAAAGGGGGAGGGGGGCGTTGGGCATTTGGGATGGGGAAGTGAGCCATCCCATGAGAACTGGATGGGAGGTGCTGAGTGGAATTGTTTATACTTCTTCATGGCTAACCATCCTGAGACCCCAGAGGTGAGAAATACCTGCAGAGGAGCTTTCCCATAATATCTTACTGGTCGTTTGTTGGCCTCTTGGTGCTGGGACCCCGGGGAGAGGGACTTGGGGTGACTTTCAATGTGTAACTTTCAGGTGGTTTGTTTCAGATCTTGCCTTGCTTTTGCTGCTATCAGTTCATTCTTAGTAAAAGTATGGGTACCTCTGCTCTAAATCAATGGAGTCAGGGTGTTTCTTTCTTAGGGTCTGAAGGGAGGCATCCCTGACATTTACATTCAAACACTTGGCAACTGACTCAGATTTATGACAGTTGTGTGTCCCGGGATTGTGTAATCCCCTTTTGAAACCTGACAAGCAAAGTCAATGGGGAAGCCAGATTCACTTAACAACCATGTGACTAATTTAACAACTGAAGTGATTCACTTAACAATGGTGGCAAGAAAGGTCGTAAGATGGGGCAAAACTCGCTTAACAAATTTCTCACTTCTCATAAATTTTGGACTCAATTGTGGTCGTAAATCGAGAATTACCTGTAATCAATAGCTGAATACAAGAAACACCATTTAGTCTGATGTGTGAATAATTACCAGTGTTGACTTTAGATATGAGAGAGAGATCAGGACAGAAAGTAACTTTGAAAGAGCTACGTGTAACTCTTGAGATAAAGTATTTTTGAGGATATTTGAATATTTCTTAGCACACCCAGAGCTACAGTGAAAAACCTGAGAGAATTTAGATAATACAAGTGACACTGGATAAAGCTTGTGAAGATCCAACCAAATACCTTTACTCTGGGCAAATGAAAGAAAAAGAACTTGAGAGAGGAAAAAAAAATACTTATTCCCTGCTTAGTTGGGTAATTGTTAAATGTGTTAAGAGTGATAAGAAACTGAGACAAAGATCTGATTAATACAGATCTGATTATGGCTTGCTTAGCCATTAATTTAATAAATAGGATACGATTAACTGGAATTACAAAATTGCTAAAACCAAACACGCTTATTATTACAGCTTAGTATATATCTCTAAACCAAAGTCTTTTTGTGATTTGAAACAAAGAAATTCAAACATGGATCAGTGACACTTCCTTCTCTTTAAATGTTGCCTGAATTTTGGTCTACCACAATAATACGAACCTTAAAAACTAGTAACTTGATCCAATTTATGAGTCAAAAGGGATTAGGCAGAGCTGACATTCTGACTAACAAGAAGCATATTCAAAATCTGCAGGCAAAAAACACCCTGACCAAGATGAATAAAGTCTTTTCATTTTCCAGAACAAAGACAGACTCAAATATACAGGAATTGTTTGGCAAACATAGTCAAGAAGAGAGTTAAAGTAAAATCTTACTTTTTCAATGAAAGTGAGCAAAGATTCCCGGTTATTCAGCCATTCTTGCTCAAGCTGAGAAGCTGGTGGGTATTTGCAACAGGAAAGTTCAAATGTGACCTCAAAGCAGTTAGCCCAAACATAGTTATAATCTTGCATTCCACCTAAGGAATTTAAAGAAAGAATCGTGAAATAATTAAGCAAAGAACAATCTTTTGCATCAACAGACTTCTCTTCACATGATTTCAAATTAGTATTTTTCAATAGGCAGGAAAACCCATTTGTGCAAATGAAAAAAAAAGGTCTCAACTTTCAAAGAAACAAAGGACCGTTTAGGAGGGGAAAAAACAGAAAGGTATCTGCTACTTTAAAAATAACAATTGGAATTTTGAGATCATGCAGCTTCCCTATTTGTCATATGTGATCATGTTTACAAAAAAACCTTAACAGGTTAATAAGTAGGAGGCCCGATTTTTCATTATGTCTGAGGCATTTTACTATCTCATATAATTTTTATCCCTCACTCAATTTAAAGAAGAGTGGGATTGTAGATTCATACATACACTCATACACACACATTTTTTGAAAAACTAATAATAAAGTGCATGTCCCTCCCATTTTTATCATTATTACACTCCTATTAAGTAGGTTGAGCTGTACCTATCTAAAAAATGTACCTATCCAAAGTCCCAAAGAAAGTTAATCAGAACTTGAAAAACAAGGTGTCTCTGTTCCAATGCTAATTTAACATGACATTAGCTCTTAAGGTTAGCAAAATAACTTTTCCAGATTTCAAAGCAGGAGTGCCAAATTTTGGCAGTAAAAAGATAAACAGATGAAAGTGCACCCTGGACAAATATGAAATTTTGCTCTTATAGCAAAGTCATATAGCAAATCCTTGTTCTTGGCACATTTAAAATACAACGTGAAAAAAATATACGTGCAGTGTTCATTTAGCGACTGCCTCATTTAGCAACCATTCGCAGTTACAACAATGCTGTAACTTTCAATGGACAAACAGCTAGAAAACACTCACAGAATTGCTCAAAAGTGGGGAAGTTCAATTCTACCCTCAATACAGGAATAGTCGGTGAAAATGTTGGAGTTTGCACAGATGGCTAACTTGACTTCTTTGATCAGAGAAAAGACAATATATTTATGACTGGAAACCTTGTGTAGATTTTTTTTGCATGAAATAAAAAAAAACAATTTGTGGCTTTGATGATTAGGAAAAAAGATCTAGATAATGGAAATAATTAGTATGTTTTGTAATCATAACTGTAAGAGATAACCTTGCAATTACAAAATACTTATATTTGCTGCAAAGGAAGTTTGCAGCATCCCACAGTCATGTGATCGCAATTCACGACGGTTTTTGAGGAAACAGATTATCTGCATCCTTTTTGGTTGGGGCTCCTGCCAGGTATAGTACTGAGTCATTTGTAGAGGGCCTTTGGAAAACAAAGATGGGGGAGTCTATGGAGCTTCTCTGTCATCCAGGTCATGGTTGTCCCAAAGGTGGATTTTTTGAAGAGGCAACTGGACTTTCTGATTTTTCGTTGAAGACGTTTCGCTTCTCATCCAAGAAGCTTCTTCAGCTCTGAGTTGGGGCCTCGTTTTTGAGCTGAATGGCCTCTTGCAGTACTTTATTGGCCAAAACGGGGCATGGGGGCCACACACGCCCCCCCGTGCTTCATTTTCACCCTCCATGCCCTCTAACAGCACTCTGCCATCCAAAAACGGGCTGTGTGGAGGCCTCCTGAGGTCCCCATGCAGCCTGTTTTTGGCCTTCCTGGCCTCAAGCAGCACTCTGCTGACCAAAAACCGGCTGTGCAGCCCATTTTTGGCCAGCTGAGTGCTGCAGGAGGCCAGGGAGGCAGAAAATGGGCTGTGGGGAGGGGGGGCGCACATGGCCCGATTTGGCTGGCCGAGACATCGCAGGCCTGTCCTTTGATATTTCCAGGCTGGCCCTGTGGGCTGGATCTAAGCATCCCGTAGCCCTTGAGTTTGACACCCCTGGGTTAAGCAATGTGTCATCTTACTGGACCAAGGAATCATGCCTTGTCTACTGCAGCATCTGTCATGTAGAAATCTGCCCCCTGAGATTTAGAACAGCGGACCCCAACCTTTGGGGTGCCAGGGACTGGATCCATGGAGCGGTCCTTCCGTGTACTGGAGGTGGCGTGGTTTTGCATGCTGCCTGCATCCCACAGATGGGGTTTCACTTGTTTGCGTGGCCGTTTCTGGCATGCTGCGGACCTGGGGTTGGGGACCCCTGATCCAGAAGGACCCAACTCTCCTGGCTTTCCCAAAGACCTGGCTAAAACCCAGACACCGAGCCAGAATGCTAGTTGAGCTTAATATAGGTGTGGCTGGGTTAGTGTGCTATGAGTATTTTAGTGTTGTGTCTTTTGTCTAGAATGGTAGAGATTTCATTATATTGTTTCAATTTTCAATTGTTAGGCTCTCAGTATTCATGTCCAAGATGGGCAGCCGTGGGAATTTTCCAAGTAGATAATTAGCTTTATGTAACATGGGAAAATGTCTAAAGGACTTAAAGAGGTACTGTAAATACTACAGTGCCAAGGAAGATTTTCTCTTAAGCAAGCACACAAGTTTTGAAGTTCACATATACTAACAGATCTGCTTATAAAAATGAGCAGCACCAGTTTGTCATATTATAATTATTTTAATGAAGAGAGAAACAGATTGCAAGGTTTTTACCCAATAAATGCTGTGAAGCACAAAAAAGAAGGAATCAGGAAACACGGTTGGGAACAGCTGGTGTCTGTGATATACGTTTTTAAAAAGAACTACAATTTAAAAACACATTGCATATAAGAAAATGAAGTAGAAGGAAAAAGAAAAAAGAAAACTGAGACGCAAAAGCTAACATTTGTTTCAAGTATTATTACTGCGGCCATAAAATATAGCAGGGGTGACACATCGGTGTTTTATGAGTTTTAGGTTTGTGATATTTTAATGTTGTTCTTGTTTATTGTCAGATGTTGTGAATTATAGCAGTATATTTTAAAAAAATGTTTCCCATCAGGAGCCTTATGATAAGTGATGAGGGATTGTGGGACTTTTATTTCAAAATACCTGGAGGGCATCACACTGCTTGTTATATATAAAACGTGCATTTTGGATTTAATTTCTTTTTAACTTTTTCATTAGATGTTTTTTACTGTTGTGAGCCACCCTGAGTCCGGCTGGAGATAGAGCGGCATATAAATCTCATTAATAAATAAATAATAAATAAATAAATAAATTTTCCTGTTATGATAGCAAAGAATTAATTGACAATTCATAGTTTTCTACCTAACAGATGTATTTGTAAATACAAAAAAAGAAATTATGCTTCTTCAAGGATATCCTGTTTGAGCTGAGTAATAATTTTAAGTTTTACAATTATTTACTCATTCTATTTCCTTGTACGGTACATTAAACCCAGCAATCCTTGTAAATATAATTAGCTCATATCTTATTCCACTATTTGGGTGTGTTCGCTATGATGAGAGAGAGAGAGAAATGGGGGCTATAACAGGAAAAGGAGATAATGATTACTGATAAAAAGAGATGGCTTTATTTAAATAAGACATTTGGCCAGTGTAAAAATCTGCTGACTAAATTATTAAATTTTAAATTATTACAATTAAATCTTTAGCTTTATTAAGATAAAAGGTTATTTTTCTCATTAGATCTGACACCTACCTATCTTACTTATGACAAAATTAATGAAGTCCTTATATAAAACTATTAATAGGCATAATTTATGGCTTCAAAATATTATTTCTTTTCAATTGATAACAATGAACTAATTTTATTTTGATAATTAGACTTCGAAAAGTGGTTGTCTAATCTGTTTATCACTAATTTAGATGAAATCATTGAAAAAGAAATCAGAATATAGATTTAGAGCATTTAATTAGAATAAAAAATACGTATGCTTCTTTAACCCAACATAAAGAATAATATAAAGAGACTCTAAATCCTAAATCTAAACACTTAGCAACAAGTCATACTTAATTCAATCCATTTTTAATTTAATCAAATTTATAGGCTAAATTAAAGCTACTATTTCTAGGCAGCTTACAAAATGTAAAACAATTATATTATTTAAACTTTAATAGAAAATTATCAAAAAAAACCCACACCCTACCCCCACACACATACAGTATTAAAGACAACAAAACCAACTGCAGAATTGCAAAAAAAGAAATCAGGAATATATAGGTTGAGGTTACGTAGAAATGTCTATTGTATTAGAAATCAGCTACCAAACACATCCTGTACAGATATTTTTAAACATTCTTTCAGTTAGATCTTAGATATTCTTTGTGATGCTGAATGTATTTTGAGGATCACAAATAATTTTAACTAATTGAACATGCTTGTTCAGCTGCTATACCAAAGCTAACCATTGGCATAACATACAGTATATGCAATCCTTTGTTCAATCAACAGCAACATCGAAAGCACATTAGTCATGAAAATACCTGTCACACAGAGACATCAACAGATTTTGTAATTTTTTTCTCTAATGTGTTAAATGCCTCAACATATCTACTTTTCTTCATGAAGAAACCTTACTATTCATAAGATTGGAATATAATATTCTCCTTGTTTACCTGCTCTTCTATGTGCTTTTGCAATCTATCCTAGCAGTTGAGTATTTCATAAATTATTGCAACAGCAGCCTGGGTCTCATTCTTCCTTGTGAAAGGCCTGGATGAATAACCAGGGCTTCATGGTTCTTACAAGCAGAATACAGTGTGTGTGTGTGTGTAGGGGGGTATCTAGTTTTTTTTTTTTTGGCGGGGGGACTCATTCTTTAGGTTCTACTACAGAAGGAATATTTCTAGGGTTCCAATAAATGATATTTATTGAAGGTATTGGAAATGTGCCAACCCTGCAGGATCTAACTACCTAGGCAGATACTGAAGGAGACAGATTTACTGCTTCCTGGATCAAAGAGACTTTCAGACCATCATTCATTTCTTGTCAGTTACAGCTTGACTACTGCAGCACACTCTACGTGGGCTACCCTTGAAGACCCCCCCCCAGAAACCTCAACCAGTCCTACGTGCAGGGGTGGGCATGACTCAATATGCCCATGTAACACTTCTGCTTCACAAGCTGCACTGGTTTGATGGTTTACTTCTGAGCACAATTCAAAGTGCCGGTTATTCCTCATAAAGCCGACATTCCCCAGGGAAAGGTTACTTGCAAGACAATCTATTTCCCATATTAATCAGAATAAGACCAGCTGCACCCATCCATCCATCCATCCATCTTCAAGTGGAATGTATAGCATTCTTTTAACTTTGCAGATCCAGAGGGAACCTCAACCAATTGCAAAATGCCCAAACAAGCCATACAAGTGCTTTGGCTTAACAATTGCAATGATTCACCTAACAACGGTGACAAGAAAAGTCGTAAAGGGGGGAAAAACTGAATTAAATGTCTCACTTAGCAACATAAATTTTGGGCTCAATTGTGGTTGTAACTCGAGGATTAGTTATACTAGTTAAACCTGATGGTTTCTTGATATATTGCTTTACTGTGTACAACAATGACATTTAAACAAGCAGAATCAATAGCCACAACTGGCCCTGTTGCTAGGATATTTTCTTTTCGGTAGTGTATTTCTCTATAAGGCAGTTTATTTCCAACATTATCTATGCCGCTCTACATCAAAAGGCTCCAATCAATTAGCTGGCAATCAAGTCAAGTTGTGCAACCTACCTGCTACATCATACCACTGAGCTCCGTTGGTGATGCCATCTTTGAAGGTTTCTTTCTCTTCCCCAGGACAGTTTGGGGTGCCCGTTTTCATGATGGGATGGTTTGATGCGTAGGCTTTGGCTAGGTATTTGAAAACTTCATCGTCAGCCGATTTACTGTATATCCCAGAGGACTTGTGCGACTTTGAGTCATCAAATGGATAGCTTGCAACAACAGTTCCCCCATGAAAGTTCCCAGAAAGCACAAACCTGTATTTAAAAAAAACAAAAACGAAACAGAACAACAATAATAAAAATCTCAGCAGTTTGGAACTAAGGAGTATTTATTTTCCTACCAAAGTAGTTGTGTTTGAATCAGCCACAGCAAATTGCAGAAATGTCAATGGATACCTGAAAGCTATGTAACCTCACAATGAAAAAGGGGGAATGCTCTAAATATAGTGGATCGATTGCAGCAGATAAGGAGATTCTAACTTTATTTAAATATTGGCTCTTTTAGTTACTTTCTTTCCAGCAGTACAAAAAGGATATGATACCTTTCAATGTTAAGCGAGCTGGCATCAAAAGAATTCTTTTGAAGAAATTGCTGTGTGCCAACCAGAACATTGGTGTTCTGGTGTTCAACAACCAGTCGGTGTTGGCAGGGGGGCAGAGATCAACCCTGAGGCGCCTTGTGTGTGGGGTGCCACAAGGGTTGGTTCTCTCACCCCTTCTGTTCAACATTTATGTGAAGCTACTGGGTGAGATCATCCGTGGTTTCGGGGTGAAGTACCACCAGTATGCTGATGACACTCAGTTGTACATCTCCACCCCGGGCCACCCCAATGATGCCCTTGAAGTGATGTCCCGGTGCCTGGAGGCTGTGCGGATCTGGATGGGGAGAAACAGACTCAGGCTCAACCCGTCCAAGACCGAGTGGCTGTGGTTTCCGGCGTCCCGATATAGCCAGTTGGTGCCATCACTGACTATTGGGGTCGAGTCGCTGGCCCCCACAGAGAGGGCTCGCAACTTGGGTGTCCTCCTGGATACACGGCTGTCTTTAGAAGAACATCTGACGGCTGTGGCCACAGGGACTTTTTATCAGGTTCGCCTGATTCGCCAGTTGCGTCCCTTTCTGGATCGGAACTCCTTTTGCACGGTCACTCATGCCCTCGTCACTTCCCGCCTGGACTACTGCAATGCTCTCTACATGGGGCTCCCCTTGAGGAGCACTTGGAGGCTCCAACTGGTGCAGAAGGCAGCCGCACGGATAGTTATGCTAGCGACATGGCATTCCCATGTAACACCTCTCCTGCGCGAGCTGCACTGGCTCCTGGTGGTCTTCCGTGTGCGCTTCAAGGTATTGGTTACCACCTTTAGAGCGCGCCATGGTTCAGGACCTGGGTACCTACGAGACCACCTTCTGCCACCAGTAGCCTCTCACCAGACAGTACGCTCCCACAGAGGGGCTCCTCAGGGTGCCGTCGGCCAAATAGTGTCGACTGGCGGCCCCCAGTGGGAGAGCCTTCTCTGTGGAGGCACCTGCCCTTTGGAACGAACTCCCCCCGGAGATACGGAGGATCCCGGATTTACACACCTTCCGCCGCGCCCTCAAGCCTTTTTTATTCCAACAAGCTGGGCTGGCCTAACTTTTTTAATTGGTTAATTTTAATTTATTTTTAAAAATAGGGGTGTTTTAATTAGTATGGGCCAAATTTATTTAATACATTTTAAATTGTTTTTTAAATTTTATATTGTATATGTTTTATCGGCTGTTCACCGCCCTGAGTCCTTCGGGAGTAGGGCGGTATATAAATCTAATTAATAATAATAATAATAATAATAATAATAATAATAATAATAATTACATTATATATTGAAAAATTATTGACAGGATTCACATATTTATTAATTCCTTCACTAATTTATTTATAGGCTACTTTTAAAACTGAAGCATTTGTAAGGAAATCAATCAGAATAAAGCTGGAAGGCACCTTGGGTGATCTTCTAATCCAGCCCGTTCAAGCAAGAGACCCTATACCATTTCAGACAAGTAACTGTCCAGTTTTTTCTTAAAAACCTCCAGTGATGAAGGACCCACAACTGATTAATTGTCCTCACTGTTAGGACATATTAAAAAGGTTGTTTTATTATTATTATTATTATTATTATTATTATTATTATTATTATTCAAATTTCTATACAGCCCTTCTCGTTTCGGACTCAGGGCGGTGTCTGTAAGCCTCTTAGAGTCATGTTATCAATGAGATGGGTGACATATAGATTTAAATAAATAAAGAGAGTCCTGGGGGACTCTATTTCAGTATTTGAGGGGCTGCCACAAAGAAGAGGGAGGTCAACCTCTTCTCCCTGAAGGCAAGACAAGACACAACGGATGGAAACTCTGGAATTGAGGAGAAACTTCTTAACAGTGAGGACAATTAACCAATGGAACAGCTTGCCACCAGATGTTGTGAGTGCCCCATCACTGGAGGTTTTTAAGAAGAGTCTAGACAGTCACTTATCTGAGATGGTATAGGTTCTCCTGCTTGAGCAGAGGGTTGGACTAGAAGACCTCCAAGGCCCCTTTCAGCTCTGTTCTACTCTATTCCTCTCGCTTGGCCTGCTTGATATGGCAATGAAGGAGCTTAACGAGGAGCAGGCAGACCCACATTCTATCTCCTCTCAGCTCCTTGGGGGATTCTACACAAGTCCCTCACTATCAGCCTCAGAACCATTGCAGGGTGGTGGAGAAATTGCAATTCTTGACTAGGAGTAGGGAGACCCAGGTTGTGTTCCCTCCCCAGCTAATAAGCTGCATGGGTGACCCCCCACATCCAATTTTTTAAAGATTATTGTAAGAGAAAATAGGACTCATATGCACGTCAAAAAGGAGACTGGGAGTTCCAGTTCACACTTAGCCATGAAAGGCAGTTTGGTGACTTTGAGCCAATCACCAGGAGCCAGTGAGTTCTAGTCCGACCTTAGGCATGAAATCCAACTGGGTGACTTTGGGTCAGTCCCTCCCTCTCAGCCCAACCCACCTCACAGGGTTGTTATTTTGGGGAAAACAGGAGGAAGAAGGAATATTAGGTACACTGACGGTCTTAAGTTATTGAGGTGCATCAACATTTCATTTCAAGATGAGCCATTGTGTATGCAAAAAAAATGACAATAAAGTTTATCTAACTTATAGAGCCGTGATGGTGAACCTGTGGCACATGTGCCAGAGGTGGCAAACAGAGTCCTCTGTGGGCACGTGTGCCGTCGGCAGCTGCTCTTCTGGTTTCTGGGGCACACATGCACCCTGGCCACCTGGTCTTTGTGGACGCTGGAGCACCGGAAAACAGCCTGAAAAACGGGCATGCACACGCTGGCCAGCTGGTCTTCGGGTTTCCAGCGCTCCAGCATGCGTGCATGCACATGATTCCGGTTTGAGCACTCAGTGCTGAAGAGGTTCGCCATCACTGGACTAGGCAAAAGAGACTATCACTCAGCCCCAAAAGGAAGCAAAAAACCCGAAGCACCTCTCCATCAGCAATCAGCACCCAAATCAGCATAGATTAACTCCAAGGTTAACATCAGACCACCAATCAAGTAAACATTACCCCAATCAAGAAACTGCCAAAGAAGCCAACAGGAAGCAGTTCAACCAAAGAATCTCTAAGACCACCTCCACCAACACTGACAGGGCAAGACACAAGAATATAAACTGACAGCAAACTCCTTACTAGCACTGATGATGTTACCTAGATGGGTCATGAAATGTCTGCAAGAAAACAAGCAAGCTCAGGGAGCACCAAGGAGCCCTCATGCCAACCCTGAGTTACAAATATTCTCTTATATACATACACACACACATATATATATACACACATATGTGTGTGTGTGTGTGTGTGTGTGTGTGTGTGTGTGTGTACCTTGACTTACACTAATAACCATAACATTGTAACTAATAAAGTTACGACATTGAGTGACATGACTATTTTTCACACATACAATTGTTGCAGCATCCCTGTGGTCATAAGTCACTTTTCAGTGCCGTTGTAACTTCAAATGGTCACTGAATGAATTCATCAGTCAAGGACTATGTGTTTGTGTATGCATGTATGTACATATGTGCGTACACACACACACACAATTATATGTAAGTGCTGCCTTATTCCTAGTTGTGGTGGGCACGCCCCTCTTAGTTGGGCAGTACAACTTCTGGTTTAATATATATATTACCATGTTTCCCCGAAAATAAGACCGTGTCTTACATTTTTTTGAACCCCGAAATAAGTGCTTAGACTTATTTTCAGGGAGGTCTTATTATTTTGTGAGGCACGTGAAGCAAGACTGCCGTTTTACCTGTTTTCCAGCTCCAAAATAATAGGACCTCCCTGAAAATAAGACCAAGTGCTTATTTCGAGGTTCAAAAAAATATAAGACAGGGTCTTATTTTCAGGGAAACACGTTGTAGATAGATAGATAGATAGATAGATAGATAGATAGATAGATAGGAGAGAGATTGGATGGATGGATAGATATGTAGGATAGATAGATAGATAGATAGATAGGTAGATAGATAGATAGATATAGATGGATATATGATATAGATAGATGAGAGATGATGGATGGATGAATGGACAGACAGACCTAGATAGATGACGGATGGATTGATGGAGATAGGTAGGTAGGTAGGTAGGTAGATAGATAGATGATAGATATGGATGGATGGATATATGATATAGATGAGAGAGAGAGATGATGATGGATGGACAGACAGACAGATAGATGAGAGATGGATGGATTGATGGATAGAGATAGATAGATATGGATGGATATATGATAGATACAGATGAGAGAGAGAGAGAGAGAGATGATGGATAGACAGATGCAGATGGATGGATTGATGGATAGAGATGATATACACACACCGTATATACATATATAATACATATACACACACATCTATACACACAAAACCCTAACGCAGGAGCTGCCCCGCCCACCTCCGAGGGGCGTGGCCACCCCTAGGAACAAGGCGGCGCTTCAAAGCGCAGGCCCGGCAAGCCCCGCCCCCCACGTGCGCTCCTTCCTTCCTCCTCCTCCTCCTCCTCACCGGTTGCGCCGCATCCACTCCATCAGCGCGCGAACTTCGGGCACGGCGGCCAGATCCGGCTGTGAGGTTCCGAACTGGTCGGGGAAGCTGCGGTTGAGGTCGCGGCCCCGTCCGTTCTCCCGGCCGCCGACCCCCTGGCAGTCCCCTTCCCGGGATCGCGCGAAGCCGTCCGGGTTGAGGCTGGGCAGGAGGAAGAGGTCGGTGGCGTTGAGGAGGCGGCGGGTTCGGGGATCCCCGCGGGCCCAGCCGGCCACCAGTTCCCGGGCCAGGCGGACCAGCAGCTGCCGGCCCAGCGTTTCGTCGCCGTGCATGTTGGCCACCAGCTTCACCTGAGGGCGGCCCGCCAAGGGAGGCCCGCCGCCGCCGCCGCCGTCCGGGAGGCCTTCGCTGAGGCGCAGCACCCACAGCTCGCGCCCTTCGTTGGAGCGGCCGATGGAGAAGCGCCGCGCCAGGCCTCGCGGAGCTTCTTCCTCAGAAATCCGCCTCAGCGTCTCGCCCAACTCGGCGTCGTCCAAGTAATGCGGGGCCTCCGAGGAAGAAGAAGAAGAAGAAGAAAAAGAAGCGGCTTCGGCTTTCTTGATATGCACCGCCGCCCGGACCCCGCCGCCCCGCCACACGAGCAACAAAAGGAGCGGAAGCCACGGCCTCCAAGCCGCACCTCGACCCGCCATCGCGCCGCTTCGGCTTCTGACAGGTCTCGGCCGCCTCAAGCCACAGCGAGGATAACGCTCCTGAGGTAACTCGACACCCGATTGGTGCGCCGGGAAGAGAGCGGCCGGCCAATCAGAAAGGGGCATGACAGTATCCACTAGGGAGATTCTCCGGTAGCCAATGAGGGCTCCAGGATGGAGCGGCGGGAAGGCGGGATAAGAACCCATAGGGCGAGGACGCCGAAAGGGGCGGGGATAGATCGCTCGACGTAGGCGCCGCAAGGTAGAGAGGAGTGGGGATCGATACGTGGAAAGCCGGGGTGGAGTCAATGACGTAAGGGAGAGGGGAAAGGGCGGGTCCAAGGAGAGGTGGGCGGGAATAATTAATGATGAAGACCAATGAGAAGGGCGATAGCAGGTGGCGGGTTGGAATCAATGACGTAAGGGAGGCGAGGGGTTAGAGGGCGGGTTCAAGGACAGGTGGGCGGGAATAATGACAACCAATGAGAATGGCGATAGCAGGTGGCGGGGTGGAGTCAATGACGTAGGGGAGGCGGGGGTTAGAGGGTGGGTCCAAGGATAAGTGGGCGGGAATAATGACAACCAATGAGAATGGCGATAGCAGGTGGCGGCGGGTGGAGCCAAAGGTACAAACGGGTCTGTCTTTTCACGTGAACGGTACAGTCACGTCGGAATGGGGAAAATCTGGAAAACTTAGTTTTATTATTTTAAAATCTTTTTCTCAAATGATACCAGTTTTAAAAATAGAGGGAGGTATAGTTTATTCAGGCTAAAGGCCAGATTCTCTGAAAAATAAAGCTAAGCTTCACTGCAAGTTTAAATTAGTGCCTGAAAATTGCATTTATCTGGAGGCTGCGAGCAAAAAAAATAGAATAAATCAATTGTAAAATAAATAAATAAAATAAAAAAGTGAATGTGATGATTTTTCCGCCTTTTGCAACTAGTTGTGCATTGTTTTTTCAGGTAAATGGCGCCATTGATTAGGCTGTAAGTTGATAGGGTCACCTGGGGTCATATGCCTCTCTCTGAATGTGTGAATGAATTGAGTTTCACAGTGGGAAGACTCGCGGAGAATACAAGACACAATGAAATGAAGCTTAAATAGAACTCTACCCTCTTTTCTTATTTTCAGGATCTGCTTTACGTATCAGCAGAAAAATAACAATAAAAAAAACCAATGTCAAGTTAGTATTTTTTTTTAAAGAAATTCATTTAATTATTCTGCAAGAGACATCATAATTTTAGGTACATTTTTCTTTTTTGTGTGTCTTTCGGTCACTATTGACTCCTACGTAGCAACTACAGGTAGTCTTGACTCTCCACACATCATCCTTAGTGAAGCGTGCAAAGCACCATCTGCATTTCCTGCATCGGATGAGGAGAGCATATCTTTCTCCTCCTGTCCTGGCTACTTTTTGCAGAGCCACGATGGGGAGCATTTTAACGAGCCGCATGATCACTTTTTGGTTTGGTGGCAGCAGTGCCTCAGATAGAAAGTCCCTACAGAGAGTGGTGAGGACAGCGGAGAAGATTATAGGAAGCTCGCTTCCCGTTCTTCAGGATACCGCTTATAAGCGCTATGTGCTTAGAGCTCAAAGCGTTGTTAAGAGACCCCCACACGCCCACTTTACGACCTGTTTCTGTTGCTCCCCTCTGGGAGGAGGTTTCAAAGTATTTCTAGCAGGACTACCAGATTCTGTAACAGCTTTGGTCCCTACACCATCTGTCTGGTGCTAAACTCGCAAGATTCGTTTTTCTCGCCATGTACATGTATACCTCCGAACTAGAGTGTGTTGTCTCTCCATGTCATATATTTGGGTACCTGCATAATTTTGTATCATCTATCTATCTATCTATCTATCTATCTATCTATCTCTATCTAACTATCTCTCTATCTATCTATCTTATCTCTATCTATCTAACTATCTCTATATCTATCTCTATCTAATTATCTCTATCTCTATCTCTCTATATATCTACAACTATAACTTATCTATTTCTATCTCTATTTCTATCTATCTAATTATCTATATAACTATCTCTATAACTATCTATCTCTACCTCTATCTATTCTATCTATCTATCTCTACCTCTATTTATATCTATCTATCTATCTTATCTATCTCTATTTATCTCTATATCTTATCTATCTATATCTAATTATCTCTAATTAGAGATTAGATTATCTCTATATATATCTACAACTATAACTTATCTATCTCTATCTATCTATCTATCTATCTATCTATCTATCTCTATCTAATTATCTATATATCTATAACTATCTCTATTTATAACTATCTCTATCTACCTCTATCTATTCTATCTATCTATATCTATATCTACCTCTATCTATCTATCTATGTATCTTGTTATGTTTATGTAGTGTCTATTGGCGGTGGTAACCCTTTGAGAGCTGCATGTAACGAAATTTCATTTTAATGTATGCCGATCCGTGTACATTCAAAGTGACAATAAAGTTTATTCTAAGTTCTAAGTCTTCACTCTGCTGGAACGTCCTTGAGAGAAATGCCTGTTGCGAAATCAAGAAATGCACTCAGGAGGAACAGAAGGCATTGACCCTGGGAGGAATTTCTCCATGGGGTTGGTGGGGCTAATGCCCCAAACGAAGCACTTCAAGCTGAAACGCAGGCCCATTCCTCGGATCAGTGACCCGTGTTCATACCTTCTGGACGACTGCAACACGCTCTCTGCGGAGCTACCCTTGAAGAGTGTCGGAAGGAAAATCCACCCACCTGGTTCAGTTCCAAGCTGGGAGAAAGACGTTGGAAACAACTTGGGAGGCTGATTGGAAAGAAGGTTTAATGATGAACAGAACCACGCAGCATGCGGTTCTGGGTCAGCTGAAGAAATGGTTGAACGAGCGGGTGGATCTTTATAGGTTTCTGTGACTTTTGAAGTTTGAACTGTTCTGGTGGGGGGGGTTTGTGCAATGAGAAGGGGCTTGTGTCTTTTGCTAAATGGTGGTGGGTTAATCCTATTGTGTCCTGAGGCTTATATCCTGTTCTTAAAATTTGGGTGGAGAATGTCAATTTTAATCCCATCCTTGCCGGATGGGGAATTAGGAATGGCGCAGTGGCCTAGAGGTGGAGCTCTCACCTCACAATCAGGAGGCTGTGAGTTCGATCCTAGGTAGAGGCAGATCTTTCTCTCTCTGGGCACAATGAAAATATATCTGTTGAAAAAAAAAAACCCTCCGCACTGGCGACAGGAAAGGCATCCGGCCAGTAAACACTCAGCTCCATTCAGTTGCCCAGACTTCACCCCGCAAGGGATGATGGGGTCATTAAAAGATGTTTTAGCGACCATTCGAAGTTACAGTGACCCTGAAAAAAGTGACTTAAGATCAATCCTCACACTTATGACCGTCACAGCATTCCCAGGATTGGTGTGGTGGCCTGAGTGGTGCAGTGGCCTAGAGGTGGAGCTCTCGCCTCACAATCAGGAGGCTGTGAGTTCGATCCTAGGTAGAGGCAGATCTTTCTCTCTCCGGGCACAATGAGAATCTATCGGCAGAACAAAACTCCGCATTGGCGACAGGAAGGGCATCCGGCCATTAAACCAGGGGCGAAATGCTACCGGTTTGCAAACCAGTAGTAAAAAATTTCCGACGATCAGCTGTGCCACGTGGTTTATATTTCCTGCTTTCTAGTGAAGCTAAATCGTGCGGCACAGCTGTTTCCCCCACCCCTCGCTTTTCTACTTAAGTGTTCTTTTTCCATGCGAAGCGCGCATTTGGTGCGTGGTGTCCATGCGCGTGTAGCATGCTTTTGGCACATGCGCAGACAGCGGACTGGTGGTGATCTTCGGAGGATTTCACCACTGCATTAAACGCTCTGCTAGCTCCATTCAGTTGCCCAGATTCCACCCTGCAAGGGATTATGGGATGGTTAAAGGAAGATGCTGATGCTGATGCTGGCTGAGGAATTCTGGGAGTTGAACTTTTAAAGCTGCCAAGACTGGGCACCCCTGCGCTAAAGACGCCGTATATTTTCAAGACTTAATTCGACGCATCCTCAGATCCGACTAGAACTAGGGCAGGGGTCACCAACCGTTCGGACCTCGGGGACCACTAAATTCATAATTTTAAATCCCACGGACCACTAATACGATCTGCCTAATGACCGGCTTTGTGGGCGTGGCTAGGTGGTCATGTGACTGGGTGGGCGTGGCCAACTCGATGTCACTCATGTTGCAGGGCGCCTCGCCAGTCTCTACTCGCCCCTCCCCTTCCCAGCCCCTCTTCGCCTGCCCGCCCGGGCTCCTTAGGACCCCAACAGGAAGCAGTTGCTGGAGCTAAGAGCCACCACGAGAAAGAGTTGGCAAAAGAGCTCAGTTCAAATTGGATCTGGCTGAGGAGGCTCAGCAGAAGCACCTCACTGAGGACTAGGAGCATGGGCTTTCCAAGCAGAGCGAAGACCTGCGGGAGTGCAAGGCTAGGTACCGGCCCCTGGAGGCTCAGCAGGCTGAGATGGTCAGCCAGTTCCAGGCCATGAGGCAGTCCCATTGGAACGAGGCCCCTCGGCTCTTCGCCACCAGCGGCTCTTCCCTCCAGCCTTCGCCCAAAGCCCCCCACCAGGAGGCTGAAGCAGACCCAAGTCGGAATTTCTGCCCCCCTCTGACCCACCCAAAAAGACCCCAAAGAGGGACACACAACACAAACATCCATTGCACGTATCCAGCCCAGGGGCCGTAGTTTGAGGACCCCTGATGTAGTGCAATATAAAAAATGCAAATAATTTTTCTGCGGACCACCAAAGTTTTCTCACGGACCCCCAGTTGGTAACCACTAAACTAGGGGGCAAATTCAGCATGAAAAACCTCCTTGGTTGTGGGAAACTCCACTGGCTTTTTCCTGCTGCGATCTTTACCCCTGTTTGAAACCAGATCTAAGAGGGTGAGGGTGGAACAGGCCAGTTAGCTCTCCTCATCACGTTCTCGATGGCCTTTCCTCTCGAAAGCCTTGAGTTAGGGGCCAGGTGCAGCCAGTCGTGAGTAATTCATTCCTTTCTGTAGGAAAAAAAAAAACCCAAACATTTTTTGTTTGGCCAGAGCTGAAGAAGCTTCTTGGATGAGAAGCGAAACGTCTTCAAAAGAAAAAAAAAAGAAAATCCAGTTTGCCTCCTGGAAAAAAAAGCACCTTTGGGATAGACATCGCTAAGTATCAGCTCTCTGCTCTTCATAGGGATAAAAGTGATAATACAGGTGGCTGGAGAATTCTGGGAGTTGAAGTCCACAGATCCTGAAGCTGCCAAGGTTGGACATCCCTGCTGACTGAGGAATTCTGGGAGTTGAAGTCCACTCATCTTAAAGTCGCCAATTTTAGGAAAACGCTGTTCCAGAACTTTCCATGGGTTGTTCACTCACCCTGTTGGTATGCCAAGGTCTTCCCCATAAGTAGCTTTGCTGCTTCTCTGTTTTGATGAAAAAGATTTCCTCTGACCTGAGGAAAAACAAAAAACAACCTGATGACAAGGTAGCATTTGAACCCGATGCTCACCTGTAAAGGTAAAAGGATGAAGGAATTAAAATTAAAAGCAACCCCAAATCCTGAACTGCAGCTCCCTCTAGTGGCTACCAAGGAGACAAGCAGTCACAAAATTAAAATACATTTACAGGAGCTTCCTTGTAAGGTAGTCCCGGACTTAAAAAAACAACCACAATTGTTGCTAAGTGAGTTATCTTTGATTGGTGCCGTGGTAACTTCGAACAGTCACTAAACGAATGGTTGCAAGTCACTTACCCCGGTTCATTTAGCGATGGTTTCGAGAGGACTGGAAAAAAGTGAGCGATGACCATTTTTTCAAACTTACAAACTTTGTAGCATCTCTGTGATCATATAATCCAAACTTAAGACGCTTGGCCCCTGATTCATACTTATGACCGTTAACTGTGTCCCAAGGTCACACGATCCCTTTCTCCGACCTTCTGAGAAAGCAAAACCAATGGGAAAGACGGATTCATTTAACAACCTTGGTGGCGCAGCGGACTAAAGTGCTGTTAAGTAGCACTTAGCTGTCAGCTGCCTGCAATTACTGCGAGTTCAATTCTCACCAGGCTCAAGGTTGACTCAGCCTTCCATCCTTCCGAGGTAGGTAAAATGAGGACCCGGATTGTGGGGGCAATAAGCTGACTTTGTATAAAAAATAACACCGCTTGGGGGGCCCAAAAAGCCCTACTAAGCAGGTATATACAAAAGTATGACGGCTATTGCTTAATGCATTGTAAGCCGCCCTGAGTCTCTGGAGAAGGGCAGCATATAAATCAAAGCAATAAATAAATAAATAAACCATGTTCCTAACCTGTCCATGGTGAATGATTCACTTAACAACCGTGGCAAGAAAGGTCATAAAATGGGGGGGGACTCCCTTAACAAATGTCTCGCGGAGCAACAGAAATTTGGGGCTCCATTGTGGTCGTAAGTCGAGTATTACCTGTACAATAAATAAAATAAATCCTACAGCCAAAAGGGAACGCGGTGGCTCAGTGGCTGAGCTTGTCAATCAAAAGGTCGGCAGTTCAGCGGTTCGAATCCCGAGTTCCGCGTAACGGGGTGAGCTCCCGTGACTTGTCCCAGCTTCTGCCAACCTAGCAGTTCGAAAGCAGGTAAAAAATGCAAGTAGAAAAATAGGGGCCACCTTTGGTGGGAAGGGAACAGCGTTCTGTGGGCCTTTGGCATTGAGTCATGCCGGCCACATGACCACGGAGACGTCTTCGGACAGCGCTGGCTCTTCGGCTTTGAAACGGAGATGAGCAGCGCCCCCTAGAGTCAGGAACGACTAGCACATATGTGCGAGGAGAACCTTTAACTTTACGTTACAGCCAAAATCTTGGCCTCTTCCAAAACAGGATGTTGAACAGCTCTGTCGGATTGACCCCTTGGCTCTCATTCTCTTAAAGTTTCTAGTCCTCTTTGAGGGACAAAGTTCAGCCTATTGAAAAATTTCTCGCTGCCCGCCAGGTCAAAACCAGTAACCCAGCGGGATGCTCGTTACTCATTGTCCCAACCGGGCCCATAAATGGGTAACGATCCTTCTCAGGTTTCTTCCCAAGGGTTTACCAGTGTTTACCCAGAAAGTCCTTGAATGGGCAACACCTTGAACTCAGCACACCTGACTCACTTCTCCGCACACCGCCATAAAGTCATTTAACTTGGGACGCCTATAAAAAACGGGCGATCACAGCCGCCTCTTTTTCAGATCAAGGACAGCCGGGGACCGGTCATTTACGTGTGAGTGTCTGCTTTGATAGCCTGGGGGGGTGGTGGGAGGCGGGTGCTGGAGGGGAGAGCAGACCCCAAAGTGGGTACCTGTGGCACGAAGGACGGCAGGATGTGGAGTTTATCTGCAAATCACTTTCTTAAATTTGTAGATAATGAAAATTATCTGCAATGATCATTTCGTCTGCAATGAATTATCCGGAATGAAAATTGGATGGGTTGGAGGTCTTTTCTCCTGGGACGATTTTGGGGAGACCCTTCAAGTCCATGGAAGCATTAAGAGGCTCCCTCCCTCTTGTCTCTTTTTTCCAGCTCGAGTTCTGAGCAACCGGCGCGAAAATGGAAGGCGTCTTTTACCTAAAGTTGCTCTTCGTTGTAGCCATCGTGCCAGGAGTCGTCGGCGTCACAGGTAAGCAGAGCACTGAATCCAGCAGGACAGGTGTTAGTTGGGATTCTTTGTACGCAAATGGGGATTATGCCAAAGGTGCTTTTTTTTCCCCAAGAGGCAACTGTGTTTTCTGGTTTTTTTCTTTGAAGATGTTTCACTTCTCATCCAAGAAGCTTCTTCGGCTCTGACCGAATGGTGGGAAGGGAAGGATTGATACTCCTTGCATAAAGGATGTCATTGGCGTCCTTTTAGAGCAGTGTTTCTCAACCTTGGAAGCTTGAAGATGGGTGGACTTCAACTCCCAGAATCCCCCAGCCAGCGCTGCTGGCTGGGGGATTCTGGGAGTTGAAGTCCACCCATCTTCAAGCTTCCAAGGTTGAGAAACACTGTTTTAGAGGGTCTTTGAGGCCACTTGGAGGATTCTCTGTGTCCTCAGGGCCACCTGAGTGGTGCAAATGGTTCCTGTAGTCTGCAATTTTTTTCCTCTGGAAATCCATTCCTACTCCCACACCATTCCAAGGGTCTTCATCCCAAATTGTATAGCTAAAAGTCTGTCGAAATTCTCCGTCATCCATGGTTGCCCCAAAGGTGCTTTTTCAGAAGGCAACTGGACTTTCTGTTTTTTCTTTGAAGACATTTCACTTCTCACCCAAGAAGCTCCTTCCGCTCCTTTTCAGAAGCTTCACAACCGAAGAAGCTTCTCGGATGAGAAGGGAAATGTTTTCAAAGGAAACAAAAAAACCCGAGAAAGTTCCAAGTTACCTTATGGAGAAGCACAATATCTATGGAGCTTCTCCGTCATCCAGGCCACGATAGTCCCAGAGGTGCCTTTTTTTAGCAATGTCTGTCCCAAAGGTGCTTTTTTTTCCAAGAGGCAAACTGGATTTTCTGGGTTTTTTTTTCCTTCTGAAGACGTCTCGCTTCTCATCCAAGAAGCTTCTTCGGCTCTGACCGGATGGTGGGGAAGGGAAGGATTGATACTCCTTGCAGACAGCTGTTCACTGGCATCCTTTCCAAATGGGGATTATTATCGTTGTTATAAGTGGTCACCCAATCAGCCAGATGTTGAGATTGGTTTTGGCATGTGTGTTCACCCACAGGTACTGCTCAACTTACAGCCATTCGTTTAGTGTCCGTTCCAAGTTACAGTGGCACTGAAAAGAGAGACTTATGACCATTTTTCACACTTCTTTTTTTAAAAAAAAATTGATTTATATGGCGCCCTTCTCCGGAGACTCAGGGCGGCTTACAATGCGTTAAGCAATAGCCTTCATACTTTTATATATTTATACAAAGTCAGCTTATTGCCCCCACAAACTGGGTCCTCAATTTACCCACCTTAGAAAGGATGGACATGTGACATGCAAAGTCAACGGGGAAGCCAGATTCACTTAACGACGGTGTTATGAAGTGGAGTTATTCACTTAAAAATGGTGACAAGGAAGATCGTAAAATGGGGAAAAACTCACTTAACAAACGCCTCGCTTAGCAACAGAAATGTTGGGTTCCGTTGTGGTCATAAGGCGAGGACTACCTGCACGAAGACCTGGGAGAGGCAGGTATGGATGTCTGATGGTGTTAAATGTCGGGATAAGAGCCTTGGTAGTACAGGGGTTTAAGGCACCCTGTTATTAAGCTGGTTATTAAGACCAGCTGCCTGCAATTACTGCAGGGTTCGAATCTCGCCAAGGCTCAAGGTTGACTCAGCCTTCCATCCTTTCTAAGGTAGGTAAAATGAGGACCCAGTTGTGGGGGCAATAAGCTGACTTTGTATAAATATACAAAAGGATGAAGGCTATTGCTGAGCACATTGTAAGCCGCCCTGAGTCTCCGGAGAAGGGCGGCATATAAATCAAATTAAAAAAAAAAAAAAAATGTAACATCGCTGGAATTATTTAAAAAAAGTCTAAAAACCGTTTATGCCGCCCTAAAATCTTGTCTAAAGACGACTGTAGGTGGTTTACAATCAGTAAAAATGAGACGAAACCTTAAAAGAATAAATACAGGTAGTCCTCAATTTATGAGTGCAATTGAGCCCAAAATTTATGCTGCTAAGTGAGAAATGTGTTAGGGGAGTTTTGCCCCACCTTATGACCTTTCTTGCCAGGAGTTGTTAAGCGAATCAATGCAGTTGTTAATGCAAAATAATCAAGGAGAGAAGTCACCTAGAACTAAGGAGAAACTTCCCACCAGTGAGGACAATTCACCAGCGGAACAGCTTGCCACCAGAAATTGTGGGGGCTCCACCATGTGAGGCTTTTAAAAAGAGTCTGGAGAGCCAGTTGTCTGAAATGGTATACAAGACAGGGGTGAAATGCTCCCGGCTTGGACCGGATCACCCGATCCGGTAGTGATGGCGGCGGGTGGTTTGGAGAACCGGTAGCAAAAATCCCTGCCCCCCCTCCCATGCCCAGCTGAGCCGTGTGATTATCAGAGACTGTTTTTTTTATTTTTAGAAGCATTTTTTTCTACAACCTCTTCAGCCGAAAAAATACTTTTAAAAGTTAAAAAAAAAAAAAAAAGCCTCTGATGATCGCGTGGCTCAGCTGGGTTCATCAGAGGCTTTTAAAAGTATTTTTTTCTACAACCTCTTCAGCCAAAGAGGCTGTAGAAAAAATGCTTTTAAAAGTTAAAAAAAAAAAAAGTTGGCCACACCCACCCAGTCACATTACCCCACCCCCACCAAGCCACGCCCACAGAACCGGTCACTCCTGATACAGGGTCTCCTGGCTGAGCACGGGGCTGGACTAGATGACCTCCAAGGTCCCTTCCAGCTCTGTTATTCTGAGCAAATCTTTCCCCCCCCCCCCGTCAGGCCTAGAGCTGTCCATCAATGCCAACACGGCGGGCTACAAGCTGGAGACGGAAGTGGGCCTGACCCAGTCCCTCTGGTGCGCCGTGAAGCATCCCGGCCAGGAAGAGGAATTGCGGTGGCTGCGAGGAGACCAAGAAGTGATCCTGCAGGAGGGGAACAAAGCGGACGCCAGCAACATCTGCATCTCCCCCGTCACTGACGAGGACAACGGCGTCTCCTTCACCTGCCAGTTGGCCCGGAACAAATCCGTCCAGATCTCTGTGCTGCTGAATGTCACCCGTGAGCGAGGCTTTTAAAAATACTTTTTTTCCATTGGCCGCTGTACGAAGAGGAACAGAAGCCCTCAGGCAAACCACCAGCAGGAAAAAAAGCAGAGAGGGGATAAACGAAAGATGGAGGGAGGGAGGAAAAGGGAACAGGGAGGAAAGAAGGAAGGAAGGAAGAGAGGGAGGGAGGGAGGGAGGGAAGGAAGGAAGGAAGAGAGGGAGGGAGGGAGGGAAGGAAGGAAGAAAGGGAGGGAGGGAAGGGAGGAAGGAAGACAGGGAGGGAGGGAAGGAAGGAAGGAAGACAGGGAGGGAGGGAGGGAAGGAAGGAAGGGAGGAAGACAGGGAGGGAGGGAGGGGAGGGAGGGAAGGAAGGAAGAGAGGGAGGGAGGGAAGGAAGGAAGGGAGGAAGGAAGACAGGGAGGGAGGGAGGGGAGGGAGGGAAGGAAGGAAGAGAGGGAGGGAGGGAAGGAAGGGAGGAAGGAAGACAGGGAGGGAGGGGAGGGAGGGAAGGAAGGAAGAGAGGGAGGGAGGGAAGGAAGGAAGAAAGGGAGGAAGGAAGGAAGAAAGGGAGGGAGGGAAGGAAGAGAGGGAGGGAAGGGAGGAAGGGAGGAAGGAAGACAGGGAGGGAGGGAAGGAAGGAAGACAGGGAGGGAGGGAAGGAAGGAAGGGAGGAAGACAGGGAGGGAGGGAGGGAAGGAAGGGAGGAAGAGGGAGGGAAGGAAGGAAGAGAGGGAGGGAGGGAAGGGAGGAAGGAAGACAGGGAGGGAGGGAGGGGAGGGAGGGAAGGAAGGAAGAGAGGGAGGGAGGGAAGGAAGGAAGAGAGGGAGGGAGGGAAGGAAGGGAGGAAGGAAGACAGGGAGGGAGGGAGGGAAGGGAGGAAGACAGGGAGGGAGGGAGGGAAGGGAGGAAGACAGGGAGGGAGGGAGGGAAGGAAGGGAGGAAGAGGGAGGGAAGGAAGGAAGACAGGGAGGGAGGGAGGGAAGGAAGGAAGAGAGGGAGGGAGGGAGGGAAGGGAGGAAGACAGGGAGGGAGGGAGGGAAGGAAGGGAGGAAGAGGGAGGGAAGGAAGGAAGAGAGGGAGGGAGGGAAGGGAGGAAGGAAGACAGGGAGGGAGGGAGGGAAGGAAGGAAGAAAGGGAGGGAAGGAAGGAAGAAAGGGAGGGAAGGAAGGAAGAGAGGGAGGGAAGGAAGGAAGGGAGGAAGGAAGACAGGGAGGGAGGGAAGGAAGGAAGACAGGGAGGGAGGGAAGGAAGGAAGGAAGGAAGAAAGGGAGGGAGGGAAGGAAGGGAGGAAGAGGGAGGGAAGGAAGGAAGAGAGGTAGGGAGGAAGGAAGGAAGGGAGGAAGGAAGACAGGGAGGGAGGGAGGGAGGAAGAGGGAGGGAAGAAAGGAAGAGAGGGAGGGAAGGAAGGGAGGGAGGAAGGAAGACAGGGAGGGAGGAAGGGAGGGAAGGAAGGAAGAGAGGGAGGGATGGAGGGAGGAAGGAAGGAAGGGAGGGAGGGAGGGAGGAAAGAAGGAAGGAAGGAAATGGGAAATACTAACACAAACTAGTAGAATAAAACAGAAAATGAATTTTTAAAAAGGAGGAAGGAGGGAGGAAAAGGAGGAAGCAAGAAAGCAAGGAAATGGGAAAATGCTAACGCAAACTAGTAAAAAAAGCAGAAAAGGGATTTTAAAAGAGGAGGGAGGGAGGAAAAGTCAGGAAGGAAGATGGAAACAGGAGATTGAAAAAAGAGAAGGATGGAAGAAAGGAAAGAAAGAGGGAGAAGGAGGGAAAGAAAATGAGACTGAAAAAGAAGAAAGGAAAGAAACAAAGAAATAGAGAGAGGGAGAAACAAATAGAAAAAGCTTCTGATTTCCTTTGCGCCAGACAGAATTTACAATTACAAAACTATCCCTTTGTGATTACCGTCACTTGTAGTGGGGTGGGGTGGGGCTCCGAGGAGGGGGCTGGGGGGGTCCCATTGCCATAGAATTGGAGGCTGGGTTCTCTCCACAACCAGATTGCCAGCCAGCTGTTCCTTCTCCCCACAGACACCAAAAAAAAAAAAAGATTATTGATATTTAAATCTGATTAGAAAACTTGTTTTTCAACCTTGGGCACTTTAAGCCGGGTGGACTTCGGTTCCCAGAATTCCCCAGCCAGCGTTGCAACGCTGGCTGGGGAATTCTGGGAGCCGAAGTCCACCCGGCTTAAAGTGCCCAAGGTTGAAAAACACCAAGTTAGTCTTTGTAATTATTTATATAGTATTTTCCCATTCGGATCCAGTGGCAGGAAACAGAATAATGTTGATTATCTATTTGCTCTTTGGGTCAATGCTGAGGCTTTGCTGGAAAGGGCACCGGGCAAGGAGGGGTTACGTGGCACCAAGATAATTGGATTTTCTTTTGCCGACCCATTTGCTGCCGTTCCACAGACGCCCCCATCCTAACTGGGGAAGACCCTCCGGCATCCCCGCCGAGTGGGATGCGACCCTCAATTGCCACGTCAAAGCCAACCCTCCTGCTCAACTTTGCTGGCTGAAGGACAACGAAACCCTGAGCCTGGGGGACTCCCGCTACTGGATCGTCCAAACCAGCGAGCTGTTTCAGCTGACCATTAAGCAACTCCAACCTTCGGACGAAGGGATATACACCTGCGAGGCTCGCTCTCGGCGTGGAATGAGCCGTAAGGATATCTATTGATCGATAGCCCACCTGTATGCGTTCGATATATCTTCTTCCTCCTGTTTGCCCCACAACAACAACCCTGTGAGGTGGGTTGGGCTGATGAGAGAGGGGGGGGGATTGGCCCAAAGTCACCCAGCTGGCTTTCATGCCTAAGGTAGGACTAGAACTCACTGTCTCCTGGTGATTGGCCCAAAGTCACCCAGTCAGCTTTCATGCCTAAGGCGGGAACGAGAACTCACTGTCTCCTGGTGATTGCCCAAAGTTACCTAATTGGCTTTCATGCTTAAGATGAGACTAGAACTCACGATATTCCTGGTGATTGGCCCAAAGTCATCCAACCAGGTTTCATGGAGTAAGACGGGACTAGAAATCACTGTCTCCTGGTGATTGGCCCAAAGTCACCCAGCCAGCTTTCATGCTTAAGGTGGGACTAGAACTCACCATCTCCTGGTGATTGGCTCAAAAGTCACCAGCTTTCATGCGGCGGGACTACTACTCACCGTCTCCTGGTGATTGGCCCAAAGTCACCCAGCCGGCTTTCATGCCTAAATTGGGACTAGAACTCACAATCTCCTGACGATTCGCCCAGTCACCCAGCTTTCATGCTTAAGGCGGGACTAGAACTCATTGGTCTCCTGGTGATTGGCCCAAAGTCACCCAGCTTTCATGCTTAAAGCGGGAACTAGAACTCATTGTCTCCTGGTGATTGGCCCAAAGTCACCCAGCTTTCATGCTTAAGGCGGGACTAGAACTCATTGGTCTCCTGGTGATTGGCCCAAAGTCACCCAGCTTTCATGCTTAAAGCGGGACTAGAACTCATTGTCTCCTGGTGATTGGCCCAAAGTCACCCAGCTTTCATGCTTAAGGCGGGACTAGAACTCATTGTCTCCGGTGATTGGCCCAAAGTCACCCAGCTTTCATGCTTAAGGCGGGGACTAGAACTCATTGTCTCCTGGTGATTGGCCCAAAGTCACCTAGCTTTCGTGCTTAAGGGCGGGACTAAAACTCATTGTCTCCTGGTGATTGGCCCAAAGTCACCCAGCTTTCGTTGCTTAAGGCGGGACTAGAACTCATTGTCTCCTGGTGATTGGCCCAAAGTCACCTAGCTTTTGTGCTTAAGGCGGGACTAAAACTCATTGTCTCCTGGTGATTGGCCCAAAGTCACCCCAGCTTTCGTGCTTAAGGCGGGACTAGAACTCATTGGTCTCCTGGTGATTGGCCCAAAGTCACCCAGCTTTCGTGCTTAAGGCGGGACTAAAACTCATTGTCTCCTGGTGATTGGCCCCAAGTCACCCAGCTTTCATGCTTAAGCGGGGGACTAGAACTCACTTTTTCCTGGTGATTGACTCAAAGTCAAGAAACTGGGAGGCTGTGAGTTCTAGTCCCGCTTTAGGCAGGAAAGACAGTCTAAAGCGGGACTAGAAACTCACCGCCTCCCAGGTTCTTGCCTTGTGCCTTCCCCACTAGATCAAACTGACTCCCCTATCTAGAAAGTGTGACTACCAAACACTTTTCATAGATGCAAAGCCAAAATAATCGGGTTTTTTACTTTGAGCTTAATGTGCAAATGCCCTCCTGCCTTTTACGTCTTTTAAAAGGGGAAATCATGAATGCCAGCAAAAGGAAAGGACAGCGGTTGATTGGGTCTTTGTCCTAAGGCAGCTACTATGAGAAGCAGAGAATTACATAGCTAACTAATCACATTGAAATAAGTTTTCCTTTATGGTTTGGCTGGAATCATGCCAAGCTGAAGTTTGAATTCATGAACATGTTTGTGGGTTCAGGACCTTAAATTTAACCCTCTGAATTTTATGTCTCAAACAGTCTGTGAAATTCCCATTCAGGTGCTAGCTTTGCCTTAGTTCTGATGTATTTTTTTTTAAAAAAAAACAAGCCTACGTCTCCGCCCACATAAAGTTGGTACACAAATCTTTACTTCAATCAATCAGAATAGAGCTGGAAGGGATCTTGGAGGTCTTCTAGTCTCAAGCAGGAGATCCTATATCATTTCAGACAAGTGACTATCTAGGTCCTCTTCTTGAAAACCTCCGTGATGGAGCCACCCATAACTTCTGGTGGCAAGCTGTTCCACTGGTTAACTCTCCTCACTGTTAGGAACTTTCTCCTCAATTCCAGGTTGCTTCTCTCCTTGATTAGTTTCCATCCAGGACAGGTATTTTCATAGCTAATTATGTGCTTTCAATGTTTGTTTGTTTTTTTAAATTTGATTTTTATGCCTACCTTCTCCAGAGACTCAGGGCGGCTTACAATGCGTTAAGCAATAGCCTTCATTCTTTTGTATATTTATACAAAGTCAGTTTATTGCCCCCACAAACCGGGTCCTGAATTTACCCACCTTAGAAAGGATGGAAGGCTGAGTCAACCTTGAGCCTGGTGAGAATTGAACTCGCAGTAATTGCAGGCAGCTGGATGTTAAATGCTGCCTTGTAGAGGCATTAGCCTCCTACGCCACTCAGGCTCCCTTCTTTGACCCCTTCTTCTTTCTGAAGATGGTTGGAAAGAGACAATGTCTTCGAGTCCTTCTGGAGTATTCTCTGCTGTTTTTAAATTGTGCACGGCGTGAAATGGGAAATATTTTGCCACGTAATGTCTTGGACATTTCCCCCAACCGTTCCAGGTGTGTTGCATCTCAGCCCAGTTGACAGCTGGAAAAACCTCAATTGGTCTCATTTGGGCCAGAACAAACTCTGGTGGGGCCTTGCAGGGCACGGTGGTGCCTCCCAGCCATCTCCTCTGTCCAGTGTCCTGTCCAGGGCCTTCCTTGCTCCTTCTCACCTCACTTCTCACTCAACATCTGGTGGCAAGCTGTTCCATTGGTTAATTGTCCTCACTGTTAGGAAGTTTCTTCTCAATTCCAGGTTGCTTCTCTCCTTGATGAGTTTCCACCCATTGTTTCTTCTCCTGCCTTCAGGTGCTTTGGAGAAGAGGTTGACCCCCCCTCTTCTTTGGGGCAGCCCTTCAAATACTGGAAGATGCTATCATGTCTCCCCTAGTCCTTCTTTTCATTAAACTAGACATACCCCAGTTCCTGTAACCGTTCTTCGTATGTTTTAGTCTCCAGTCCCCTCATCATCCTGGTTGCTCTTCTCTGCACTTTTTCCAAAGTCTCAACATCTTTTTTTATAATGTGGTGACCAAAACTAGTCGCCATATTCCAGATGTCGCTTTATTAAGGCTTTATAAAGCAGTGCCAATACTTCATCTGACTTTGATTCTGTGCCTCTGTTTTATACAAACCAGGATCGTATTAGCTTTTTTGGCTGGCTCGTGTTTAAGGGATCGTCTACTAGGACTCCAAAATCCCTTCGCTTAACGACTGCAATGATTCACATAACGGCTACTGCAAAAAGGTCGTCAAACCGTGTGGGGCCTCACAACGACCCGCACGACTTACGACCATAATTCCAGGCTCAATGATGGCCGTAAGTCAAAGACTACCTGTATTCTTGTACTTGTGCTACCTGTCCTAACCAATTCCGTTGTTTATGATGTACAACGACAATAAGTGCTGTCCTATACTGTTGCGGCCCATGGAAGTCTTGGTGTCTGTTGAATGTCTTCCAGAGACAAAACTCCCTTTCCCCACCGAAGCTGTCATCGCTGCCGGGGTGTGGTCCTGTCACTCATCGTTCTCTTCAGTTTTGCAGTTCGATGGAAGAAGATCGTACAGGTAGGAAGGCTCGAGGTTGACTCTGAGTCATTCAGAGACATCTGCCAGGTGCGAAGAATCAGAGTCACATGAATCCTTAACCCACTTCGGTTCCAGTTAAGCTGATTTATTGCTCAAGAATCTAGTCCAGGGGTCAAAACATAAGAATCTAGTCCAGGGGTCTCCAACCTTGGCAACTTGAAGACTTGTGGACTTCAACTCCCAGAAAAGCTGGCTGAGGAATTCTGGGAGTTGAAGTCCATAAGTCTTCAAGTTGCCAAGGTTGGAGACCCCTGTTCTAGTCAACTAATGGTCAGCACTATTTTGGCACTAGAGAAGAGTCAATGGAATTCCATTGGATTTAGACCGCTGGTGGGAACATAAGGATTCCAGGCTGGTTCCTCTCTTGACTCCACCCCGCACCCTCCCGGGCTCTGCCCCTCCTTCTCCTACAATATCAGACAGTGGATATGGGACACAGTGTCCAGCACTGTTTGTTTTGTGAACTGGGCAGCCATCCGAATTGGGAGGAAAAAAAAATCAATAAATCCAGCCACGGGGATCGAGAGCCTGAAAGAAAGAAAGAAAAAAATGAAACATGTAGAACTTGGAAAAGTGTGCGTGTGTGTTTATATGGATATGTAGATGGATGGATGGATGGACGAACAAACAGAGAGAGAGAGACACACACACAGAGACAGACATGATGGATGGATAGACAGAGAGACAGAGAGAGGCATATAAACAGACAGATGGATGGATGGATGATAGATAGATAGATAGATAGACAGACAGACAGACAGATAGATAGAGATAATGGATAGAAGGATGAATGAATGAATGAATGAATGATGGATGGATGGATGGATGGATGGGTGGAGACAGACAGACAGACAGATATGGATGGATGGATGGACGAACAAACAGACAGAGAGAGGCATATAAACAGACAGATGGATGGATGGATGGATGATGGATAGATAGATAGGTAGATAGACAGACAGATAGATAGAGATAATGGATAGAAGGATGAATGAATGAATGAATGAATGATGAATGGATGGATGGATGGATGGAGACAGACAGACAGACAGATATGGATGGATGGATAGATAAACAAATAGATAGATGATAGATAGATAGATAGATAGATAATGGATAGAAGGATGGATGGATGATGGATGGATGAATGGATGGATGGATGGATCGATAGATAGAGACAGACAGATATGGATGGATGGATAGATAAATAGATAGATAGATAGATAGATAGATAGATAGATAGATAGATAGGTAATGGGTAGAAGGATGGATGGATGGATGATGGATGGATGGATGGATGGATGGAGTCAGACAGATATGGATGGATGGATGGATAGACAGATAGCTAGAAAGAAACAAAGATAGATAATGGATAGAAGGGTGGATGGATAATTTGATGGATGGATGGATGGATGGATAGATAGATGGATAGAGACAGACAGACAGACAGACAGGCAGACAGATATGAATGGACGGATAGATAAGCAGATAGATAGATAGATAGATAGATAGATAGATAGATAGATAGATAATGGATAGAAGGATGGATGGATAATTGATGGATGGATGGATAGATAGGTGGATAGAGACAGACAGACATAGATTGATTGGATAGAAGGATGGATGGATGGATAGATAGATGGATAGAGACAAACAGACAGACAGATAAGGATGGACGGATAGATAGATAGATAGAGACAGGCAGGCAGACAGGCAGATAGACAGATTGGATAGAAGGATGGATGGACAGATAGAGACAAACAGACAGACAGACAGATATGGATGGACGGATAGATAGATAGATAGATAGATAGATAGATAGGCAGGCAGGCAGGCAGGCAGGCAGGCAGGCAGGCAGGCTGACTGACTCCTGTAATTAGAGCTTTGTGGGGCTGAAATCTACACAGAATTCAAACAAAAAATGCCCCTCCTCTATCACAAGAGGACGTGGCCCTTCTTTCTACAGGCCAAAATTCAGCCTTTGGCAGTGCCGGAGGCTGTCTTGGTGGGGGGGTGAGGGGGGAGCAGTGAAAACCCCGGGAGGGGCTTGTTCCCATTTTTAAGAAGTGGCCCCTTTTCTAGCCAGAGGCCATCAATTCTACATCGGCCCTTTCGGATGTCTGAAGTCCTGGGGCAGCCCTTAACTTTTGAAACCCAAGTCTCTCCCAGAAAAAAAAAAACAATCTTCCAAGTTGTCTTTGAAGGCAGGAGGTGCTACTCTTGCTTGAATCCCTTTACACAAACATGAACACACAAAACACAAACACACATATAAGTTCAAACACAAACACAAATACACAAGCACAAACACACACACAAACACAAATATAAACATAAACACAAACACACAAACACAAACACACATATAAGTACAAACAAACAAATACACAAACACAAATATAAACATACACACAAACACACAAACACAAACACACATATAAGTACAAACACAAATACACAAGCACAAACATAAACACCCACACACCCAGCAGGAAGGAGCCGTCATCCACCTCCTGGCCCCAGGCGGACTTCCTAATTGCTCCCCCCTTCCTGCCCAAATGCAGCACCTTCAGGTAGGTAATGGGCCTGGGGCGGTGGCTTCACATCTGCCTAACATCTGGGCGAAGGAGTGGCAGAGAGCGAGTGGCTTCCGCCCGCTTCCTTTCGCCAGGGCCTTGGGCCAAGAGGAACCTAAAGCCCCAAATGTTCATCTTTCTTTTTTTATTAACATACGTAAGTATTTAATAAACAGTGTATTGTCTGGGTCATTTTATATATATATATATATAATATATATATTCTTTCCTTCCTTTTCTTCCTTCTTTCCTTTCTTTCTTTCCTTCCTCACCTTCCTTCCTCCCTTCTCTTTCTTTCCTTACTTCTTTTTCTTTCCTTCCTCACCTTCCTTCCTTCCTTCTTTCTTTCTTTCTTTTCTTCCTTCCTTCCTACATTCCTTTTCTTTCCTTTCTTCCTTCTTTCCTTTCTTTCTTTCCTTACTTTTTCTTTCCTTCTTCACCTCCCTTCCCTTTCCTTCCTTCCTTTCTTTTCTTTCTATTCCTTTCCTACTCGCTCTCTCCTCCCCTTTTTCCCTTTCCCCTTTCCTTTCCTTTCCTTTCTTTTCCCTTTCCTTTTCCCTTTCCCTTTTCTTTTCCCTTTCTTCCTTTCCTTTCCTTTCCTTTCTTTTCCCTTTCCTTTCCTTTCCTTTCCTTTCCTTTCCTTTCTTTTCCCTTTCCCTTTCTTCCCTTCCCTTTCCTTTCCTTTCTTTTCCCCTTCCCTTTCCTTTTTCCCTTTCCCTTTCCCTTTCCTTTCCTTTCCTTTCTTTTCCTTTCCTTTCATTTCCTTTCCTTTCCTTTCTTTTCCCTTTCCCTTTCTTCCCTTCCCTTTCCTTTTTCCCTTTCCTTTTCCCTTTCCCTTTCCCTTTCCTTTCCTTTCCTTTCTTTTCCTTTCCTTTCATTTCCTTCCCTTTCCTTCCCTTTCTTTTCCCCTTCCCTTTTTCACTTTTTGTGGTAGTGTTTCAAGAAAACCGATCCTGCGAGCCACACCGCCCTGTAAGTACTACTGATACTACTTCTTACTCATCTCTTTCTCAGAAAAAAAACCCCAGTCAGGATAAATGTAATCAGACGCCGCGTTTCTATATTAGTCAGAAAGTAGGAAAGCAGCTTCATTTCCTAAGACAGACGGTCCTTGAATTAGAAATGTTCCTTTAGCCACCATTTGAAATTACAATGGCACTGAAAAATAACTTCTCAACGAATGGTGCTCGCACTTACGACCGTCACAGCATTTCCCCAAGGAAATGTCCCATGATCAAAATCCAACTGTTTGGCATGCATTTACAGTAGAAGTTAACAGTAGAAGTGGTGGAAAATGAATTTATGACAGTTCCATCTTCCTGGGATGACATGATCACTACTGCAAACTTCCCAGCTGGCTTCTGACAAGCAAAGACTCTGGGGGAACCTAAGGACTGGTGTGACTTATTTAATAACTGCACAGGTAGTCCTCGACTTATGACCACAATTGACTCCAAAATTTCTGTTTTGTTAAAGTGAGAAATTTGTTCAGTGAGTTTTGCCCCATTTTCTCACCTTTCCTCCCACAGCGGTTACGTCTGGTGAGTTGATTTAGAGAGGTATCCTATACAGGTAGCCTTCGACTTACAATTGAACCCAAAATGCATGTTGTTAAGTGAGACATTTGTTAAAGGACATTCCTTTAGAGAGCCAAGAAGCTTCTTCAGCTCTGACTGGATTTTATTGTTTATTTATTTATTAATTTAATTTGTATACCGCCCTTCTCCCAGAGGGGACTCAGGGCGGTGAACAGCCAAAATTAAAAAACATATAAATACAAAAGTTAAGATAATTAAAAAGAATTAAATCGTTAGCTTCCCAATTTAAAACCCCCAAATCCATAAAATTTAAAATCCCAATTAAAAACCATTTAGGCTAGGATGGTGGGGAATGGAAGGATCGATACTCCTTGTAGACAGCTGGTCATTTGCATCCTTTTAGACGGTCTTTAAGTGGCTCAGTGGCTAAGACGCTGAGCTTGTCGATCGAAAAGTCGGCAGTTCAGCGGTTCGAATCCCTAGTGCTACATAACGGGGTGAGCTCCCGTGACTTGTCCCAGCTTCTGCCAACCTAGCAGTTCGAAAGCACGTAAAAAAGTAGGAAAGTAGGGACCACCTTTGGTGGGAAGGGAACAGTGTTCTGTTCGCTTTTGGCATTGAATCATGCCGGCCACATGACCACGGAGACGTCTTCGGACAGCGCTGGCTCTTCGGCTTTGAAACGGAGATGAGCACCGCCCCCTAGAGTCGGGAACGACTAGCACATATGTGCGAGGGGAACTTTTACCTTTACCTAGAAGGACTTTGAAGCCACTTGGAGGTTTATCTGTATCCTCAAGGTCACCTGAGTGGTGCAAACGGTTCCTGTAATCTGCAATTTTTTCCCTTTGGAAATCCATCTCTACTCCCACACCATCCAAAGGCTCCATCCCAAACTGGATAGCTAAAAGTCTGTAGAGATTCTCAGTCATCCAGGTCATGGCTGCCCGAAAAGGGCTCCATCTCTGGGTTGGGAGGTAAGGCAGTCCTGTTTTTTTCATGGTCATCTTTCCTCGACTGCAAAATGAAACGATGGTTTGGCTCTCCGCCTCAAGATAGATTGACAGATTGTGGTTGAAATCTCATTGCCATTAATTGTGTTGTTTGCCTTGCTTTGGGTTTTAATTTCCTGTTTGCTGCCCAGAGTCACGGTGTGCGATGGGCAGCCCTCATAAATTGCTTTAATTACTTTCTGGCAGTGCCCAAATAAAAACTGGGGCTCTTCACTCAACCGGTTGCTATCCTGGCTGTATTTTTAATCGGAGCGCTCAAGAATCAATTCCTTTTTCTTCCTTTATTTATTTTAGAGCTGGCAGTCAGAGTTATTTTATTTTATTTTTTATTTGATTTATACGCCGCCCTTCTCCGGAGACTCAGGGCGGCTTACAATGCGTTAAGCAATGGCCTTCAACCTTTTGTATATTTTATACAAAGTCAGCTTATTGCCCCCACAAACCGGGTCCTCAATTTACCTACCTTAGAAAGGATGGAAGGCTGAGTCGACCATGAGCCTGGCGAGATTCGAACCTGCAGTAATTGCAGGCAGCTGGTCTTAATAACAGGGTGCTTTAGACCACTGTACTACCAAGGCTCCTATTTTGATACTTTTTTTTTTTTTTTTTGCAGGTAAAGGAATTCTTACTCTGGAGCAACCTCTTAGCTGACCCGTGTGGCTTCAGATGGCCAATCTTTCCTCTCTGCAAGGAAATCCTTAGCGCCGTTGAACCGTTGCTTTGATTTCGAACTTTAAATAAATCAGATTTATAATTTATCTGTGTTCAAGCAACATTAACTTATAGAACTGATCCACTTTCAAGCGACAATAAAATATATAGATTAACAGAGTTGGAAGGGACCTCGTAGGTCATCTAGTCCAACCCTCCGCCCGAGCAGGAGACCCTACACCATTTCTGACAAATGACACTCCAATCTCTTCTTGAAAACCTCCAGTGATGAAGCTCCCACAACTTCCGAAGGCAACTTCCATCGCTTCTCACTGTCCATCAGTTGATGGTTCTCCCTGTCAGAAAATTCCTCCTCATTTCCAGGTTGAATCTCTCCTTGGTCAGTTTCCATCCATTCTTCCTTGTCTGGCCTTCAGGTGCTTTGGAAAATAGCTTGACCCCCTTCCTCCTCTCTGGGGCAGCCCCTCCAATATTGGAAGATGCTCTCCTGTCTCCCCTGGTCCTTCTCTTCACTAGACTAGCCATGTCTTCTGTCCATCTATGGTTCATTCAGATGTCTGTCTTTCTTTCTTTCTTTCTTTCTTTTTCTTTCTCTCTCTCTCTCTCTTTCTTTCCCTCCCTTCCACCTTCCTTCCCTCCCTCCCTCCTTCCTTCCTTCCTTCCTTTTGCTTTGGAAAATAGCTTGACCCCCTTCCTCCTCTCTGGGGCAGCCCCTCAAATATTGGAAGATGCTCTCCTGTCTCCCCTGGTCCTTCTCTTCACTAGACCAGCCATGTCTTCTGTCCATCTATGGTTCATTCAGATGTCTTTCTTTCTTTCTTTCTTTCTTTCTTTCTTTCTTTCTTTCTTTCTTTCTTTCTTTCTTTCTTTTTCTTTCTCTCTCTCTCTCTCTTTCTTTCCCTCCCTTCCACCTTCCTTCCCTCCCTCCTTCCTTCCTTCCTTCCTTTTGCTTTGGAAAATAGCTTGACCCCCTTCCTCCTCTCTGGGGCAGCCCCCCAAATATTGGAAGATGCTCTCCTGTCTCCCCTGGTCCTTCTCTTCACTAGACTAGCCATGTCTTCTGTCCATCTATGGTTCATTCAGATGTCTGTCTGTCTTTCTTTCTTTCTTTCTTTCTTTCTTTCTTTCTTTCTTTCTTTCTTTCTTTCTTTCTTTTTCTTTCTCTCTCTCTCTCTCTTTCTTTCCCTCCCTTCCACCTTCCTTCCCTCCCTCCCTCCTTCCTTCCTTCCTTCCTTTTGCTTTGGAAAATAGCTTGACCCCCTTCCTCCTCTCTGGGGCAGCCCCTCAAATATTGGAAGATGCTTTCCTGTCTCCCCTGGTCCTTCTCTTCACTAGACCAGCCATGTCTTCTGTCCATCTATGGTTCATTCAGATGTCTTTCTTTCTTTCTTTCTTTCTTTCTTTCTTTCTTTCTTTCTTTCTTTCTTTCTTTCTTTCTTTTTCTTTCCTTTCTTTCTTTCTCTCTCTCTTTCTTTCCCTCCCTTCCACCTTCCTTCCCTCCCTCCCTCCTTCCTTCCTTCCTTCCTTCCTTCCTTTTGCTTTGGAGAATAGCTTGACCCCCGTCCTCCTCTCTGGGGCAGCCCCTCAGATATTGGAAGATGCTCTCCTGTCTCCCCTGGTCCTTCTCTTCACTAGACTAGCCAGGCCCAGTTCCTGCAACCGTTCATCGTATATTTTAGAGCCTCCAGTCCCTTAATCATTCTTTTTGCTCTTCTCTGCACTCTTTCTAGAGTCTCCACATCTTTTTTGTAGTGTGGGGACCAAAACTGGATGCAGTGTTCTAGGTGTGGCCTTACTAAGGCTTTATAGAGGGGTATTAGTACCTCCCTTGATCTTGATTGAATCCCTCTGTTAATGCAGTTTAGTATTGCATTGGCTTTTTTGGCTGTTGCCACACACTGCTGGCTCATAATTTATCCACCGTCAAAACAGAAGCTGTCTTATGGGCTTTGTGTAGGTTTATTGACTAATTTGGACTAAACAGGCTTCAAAACCAGTTAGGAAACAATGAACCGGTTTCCATGTTTGCACCAGGCGTATGGCATCACCACTTTGAAGAAATGTTGTGAAAGAGTTGTGAAAATGGGTTTGGTAATGACTGGCTGACTAAGGAAGGCTGCCTTAATGTCTTCCTTGCCCGCCAGGCTAACGATGGATGAAGAAATGACTCCCTTCGTTTCATTTGTGTTTCTGGCACGGACTGAAAAAGTTGGCAGGACTTTGTGCTGCCTTCTTTGCACAACTGTGGCCTTCTTAATGCGCAGAGGTGCCTGACAACGGAGGCATTTGGATGATGCGGGAGACAAGGCATGGGCTGAGTGACATGCACCTTTGTAGTTCTTAGACTTACAGTACATACCGCTTCACAGGGCTTTTACAGAGAGGTTTTCAGAGTCAGCATTTTCCCCCAAACAGTCCAGCTCCTCATTTTACCAACCTTAGAAGGCTGAGTCAACCTTGAGAGTCAGCCTGCAATACTGGATTCTAACCACTGCACCACCACAGCTATCTTCCTTCCTTCCTTCCTTCCTTCCTTCCTTCCTTCCTTCCTTCCTTCCTTCCTCCCTCCCTCCCTCCCTGCTTCCTTCCTTCCTCCCTCCCTCCCTGCTTCCTTCCTTTCTTCCTCCCTGCTTCCTTCCTTCCTCCCTCCCTGCTTCCTTCCTTCTTCCCTCCCTCCCTGCTTCCTTCCTCCCTCCCTCCCTGCTTCCTTCCTTTCTTCCTCCCTGCTTCTTTCCTTCCTCCCTCCCTGCTTCCTTCCTTCTTCCCTCCCTCCCTGCTTCCTTCCTCCCTCCCTCCCTGCTTCCTTCCTTTCTTCCTCCCTCCCTGTTCCTTCCTTTCTTCCTTCCTTCCTTCCTCCCTCCCTGCTTCCTCCCTCCCTCCCTAAGCAATAGCACTTAAGACGTATATACCATTTCACAGGGCTTTTACAGCCCTCTCTAAGCGGTATACAGAGTCAGCCTCTTTCCCCCAGCAATCTGGGTCCTCATTTCACGGATGGGAGGATGGGAGGCTGAGTCAATCTTGAGCTGGTCAGGACTGAACTTGCTGGCTGTTGGCAGAGTCAGCCTGTAATACTGCATTCTAACCGCAGCTCCACCACAGCTTCCTTCCTCCGCCCCTCCCTCCTTTCTTCCTCTCATTCCCATCTCCTCCCCCACTCTTGCTTCCTAATTCCTCCCTCCCTCCCCCCTTCCTTCCATCCTTCCTTCCTTCCTTCCTTCCTTCCTTCCTTCCTTCCTTCCTTCCTTTCCTTCTATAGAATAATAGAATAACAGAATTGTAAGGGACTTGGAGATCTTCTGGTCCAACCTTCGGCACAAGTGGGAGACCTTATATCATTCCTGACAAATGTTCAATCTCTTCTTGAAAACTCCATTATTGGAGCACCCACAACTTCTGGTGGCAAGTTGTTCCACTGATTAATTGTTCTCACTGTCAGGAAATTTCTCCTTAATTCCTGGTTGCTTCTCTCCTTGATTAGTTTCCATCCCTTGCTTCCTCTCCAGCCTTCTGGTGCTTTGGAGAACAGATTGACTCCCCCCCTCTTCTTTGGAGCAGCCCCTCAAATACTGGAAGATGCTATCATGTCCCCCTTGGTCCTTCTTATCATTAATCTAGACACACCCAATTCCAGCAACCGTTTTTTGTCTGCTTTATAGCTTCCAGTCCCCTAATCATCTTCGTTGCTCTTCTCTGCACCCTTTCCAGAGTCTCAACACCTTCTTTACATGTGATCAATGTTACATGTGAACAGGATTCAACCGGAAGTATCGCGGCGAGACAGGGAATTAGCAGGCTCCGATTAGCTCCGCAAAAACCCAGATTGACGAACCGTCACCAAGGGGTCTTCGAACCTTCCTGTAGGGACGGGGATAAAGGAGAGGCACCTCGGAAGACCAAGAGGAACAGGCAAGCTACTCGAAGGTCAGAGGAAACTCTCTATGACTTGGCGGTGGGGGGCGGCTGCCATTGCGGCTGTCACGAAGCTGGGACAATGGGACTAAGCATCAAGCAGGAGCGGTGAATGGAACGGAGTTTTTGAAGCCGGGTGGGTGACAGCCAACTCACAATAATAAAAAAAATTAAACCTGAAGACCCCTAGCGAAAAAAACGGCGGCTAATGAGCATGGGGGGAAGAAAAGAGGATGTTGAAGCGTAATTTTAAAGGGACAAAATCCCGAATATAAAAGTGACTTTGAACAAAACTACTTGGAAAATAATTTGGAAAATTTTAAAAATGAAAGAAATTACCCCAAAGATTGATTAAAGGATCGGAAAGAAATAAATAGATCCTTTCTCTCTCCTCTCTTTCGCGAATTTTAAGAAAAAGAAAAGAGAATGGACAATAAGCCCTGTAATAGAAGTGCTGTATAAAAAAAAAGAAAAAAGGAAAAAAAGAAGTCAAAAGAGCTGTCATGTCCTGATCGTATTCGCCTCTGTTGGTCTACACGGGAACAATTTGTTCTCCTGGACAAGGTAAACGGTGACAAATAAACAATGCAGGTTAAAGCAGCTTAGTTAGCTGGCATCGTCGTGCTTTAATTTTAGTTTTTTCTCTCCCGACGATCAAAAGCCAGGAACACAAAAAGTGGATTCTGGAAGATGGTTATCACCAAGAAAGACTCGTATACCAAGACCGGCCCTTACATCACTGGAATGTTGTGTCAAAAGATGGACGTCAAACAAGCACAAGAAAAGATAACTTGATGTTGGTGGGAACTAGAATTCCGGGAGCTGGGAGTCCACCTGTCTTAAACTTGCCAAGGTTGAGAGACAATACTAAAAAGGGTTTTTTAATTAAGTAACTAAATTTAAAAAAAAATAATCACAATGGTTTAGTAGTCCACTACTACTAGACTGGGGGAAAAGACGGGATGTGAATCCCTGAATCCTGATTAACAGCCTTGAATATTTAGCCAGAAGCTCAAAAAGATTCTAACCTGGAAATTGCTTATCCCTGAGCAAATCAAAATTAACCCTCAATTAAATCTGAAGGAGGTAAATAAATAGGTTTTGTTTTTTCCCCTCGAAGCCGGATGAATCCTAGGAGAATGATCCCGCCAAGGAAAGGCGTAGGAGCAGGAAAAAAAAGAAACCTGCACCATCTTTTCAAGTACTCCTTTCCTGCTATCTATCCACAGCGTTGATGGGAGTTCGAATCCCAGGACTGGCTTATAGAATTCATAGAATCCTAGGGCTGGGAGGGACCTAAGAGGTCTTCTAGTCCAACCCCCTGCAGTCCTTAGTCCATCCCAGACAAACGGTTTTCTTGAAGACCTCCAGTGATGGAGCATCGACATCAGCAGACAAGCAGTTCCTTTGATTAATTGTTCTCTCAAGAAATTTCTCCTTAGTTCCAGATTGGATCTGTCTCTGACCAGCTTCCACCGATTGACCCTTCCTTCCTTCCTTCCTTCCTTCCTTCCTTCCTTCCTTTCTTTTTTCTTTCTTTTTCTTTCTTTCCTTCCTTCTTTCTCTTTCTTTTTCTCTCACTCTCTCCCTTTCCTTCCTTTCATCCCACCATCCCTTCCTCTTTCCTTCCCTCCTTCCTTCCATCCATCCATCCATCCATTTTCCCTTTCTCTCCTTCCTTCCATCCTTCCTTGGTTTTCCTTTCCCTCACTCCCTCCCTCCCTCTTTCCTTCCTTCCTTCCCTCCTTCCTTGTTTTCCCTTTCCCTCCTTCCTTCCCTCCTTCCTTCCTTCTTCCTTGTTTTCCCTTTCCCTCCCTTCTTCCTTCTTTCCTTCCTATTATTTCACTTTCCCTCTCTCCCTCCTTCCTTCCTTGTTTTCCCTTTCCCTCCTTCCTTCTTTCTTGTTTTCCCTTTCCCTCCCTTCCTCCTTCCTTCCTTCCTATTAGTTCACTTTCCCTCTCTCCCTCCTTCCTTCCCTTTCTTCCTTGTTTTCCCTTTCCCTCCTTCCTTCCTTCCTATTAGTTCACTTTCCCTCTCTCCCTCCTTCCTTCCTTCCCTCCTTCCTTGTTTTCCCTTTCCCTCCCTCCCTTCCTCCTCCCTTCCTTCCTATTATTTCCCTTTCCCTCTCTCCCTCCTTCCTTCCTTCCTGAATCATACAAGCATAGGACTAGAAGGGACCTTGGAGGTCTTCTAGTCCAGCCCCCTGCTTAAGCAGGTGAAACCCTATGCCATTTCAGACAAATGGCTGTCCAGTCTCTTCTTGAAAACCTCCAGTGATGGAGCACAAACAACTTCTGGTGGCAAGTTGTTCCACTGGTTAAATGTCCTGACAAATATCCTGTCAGGAAATCCCTCCTTAATTCTAGGTTGCTTCTCTCCTTGATTAGTTTTCACCCGTTGTTCCTTCTTGCCCTGCCTTCAGGGGCTTTCAAGAGCAGGTAGACGCCTCCCACTCCCCTCTGCCAGCCCCTGAAGTGGAGGAAGGCAACTTTCTAGCCCGCCTTCAGAATATGGATTTGCAAATTTGCAAATTGCACCCACACAGAAGTGCACTTGCAAAGGGAGAGGCTGCAGGATGAAAGGTTGCCCTGTTCCCAGAATTGCACTTCATGCTGGGTGGAGAAGAACAATAATGCACAGCCATAAAGGGCGTAATAATGTTGCTTCACATTCCCAAGGCACAGTGCAGGCAACGGGTGGAAAACCCGATGGGTTTCCAAGGGGCGTTGTGGCAGTTCCAATTTGCCTGGGGATTTATCCTAAAATGGGGGGGGGGGGGGGGGGGGCAACCCTGTTTCAGAAGTCAACCTTAAGGTCATTTAGACCCACCCACTGCTCAGCGCCAGGTTTATTTATTAAGTTTAGTTATTTTTATCCTGTTTCCCCTTATCTTAATGGCTCTACTTAAGTATTTCTATTGTGCAGGGCTGCTCTGTATTTTTCTTTCAGCTGGTACTTCTTGGTTTTCTTAGAAGTGGGAAGGGCTGGCTTGATTCTCTTGGCACGTTTTTTTGAGGTTTCTGGTGCTATGAGGTCCCTGGTACCGTCCCACTGGGGTACACCTCCCAAGATAGGATAGGATAAGATAAGACAGACAGGGTAGATAGATAGATAGATAGATAGATAGATAGGTGTAGATGATAGTTAGATAAATAGATAGAAGATAGAGAGAGATGAGAGAGAGAGAGAGATGATAGATAAATAGAAGATAGAGATAGATAGATGATAGATATAGATAGATGATAGATAGATTAGATAGAATAGGATAGAGATAGATAGATAGATAAAATAGAATAGGATAGAGATAGATAAGAGAATAGGATAGATAGAATAGGATAGATAGATAGATAGATAGATAGAGATAGATAGATGATAAATAGATAGAAGATAGAGAGATGAGAGAGTAGATAGAAGATATAGATAGATGATAGATAGAGATAGATGATAGATAGATAGATTAGATAGAATAGGATAGATAGAATAGGATAGATAGATAGATTAGATAGGATAGATAGATAGATAGATAGATAGATAGCGAGATAGATATAGATGATAGTTAGATAAATAGACAGAAGATAGATGAGAGAGAGAGATGATAGATAGATAGAAGATAGAGATAGATGATAGATAGATTAGATAGAATAGGATAGATAGATAGATAGATAGAGATGATAGTTAGATAAATAGACAGTAGAGAGATGAGAGAGAGAGATGATAGATAGATAGAAGATAGAGATAGATGATAGATAGATAAGATAGAATAGAATAGATAGAATAGGATAGATAGAATAGGATAGATAGATAGATAGATAGATAGATAGATAGATTTTTTTAAAATTTTTTTTAAATTTGATTTATATGCCGCCCTTCTCCGGAGATTCAGGGCGGCTTACAATGCGTTAAGATTAGATAGGATAGATATAGATAGATATATAATGGAAAGATGATACATAGATAATGACTAGATAGATATTGATAGATTGATAGCTAGAGATAGCTAGGTAGACAGACAGACAGACAGACAAACAGATATGGATATGAAAGATCTTATCCTTAGGAACCCATTTTAGATCTGCTCACCAACCACCCTGCAAGGTAGGCTGGTCTGAGAAGGCCTGGCCCACATTCACCAAGCAGGTCTCCCCTGGGCCGAGCGAGCACCATCCCCTCCCTCCCTCCCTCCCTGTTGCTTTTGCTGGCAGCACCCCAACTTTTCCTCCTCCTCCTCCTCCTCCTCCCCACGCCCTGAAGAAAATCGCGCGCGGGCCCTTTAAGAGCAACCCCGCCCTTTCCTTTCCTTTCCCTCCCTCCCTCCTTCGCGAAGCCGGAGCGCGCCGCGCGCGGCCAGGATTGACCACCGCCGCCCCCCGTCGCGGGGCCACTTCCTGCTTCCGAGGCTATATAAACGCCGCTTCCGGCGCCCGGCTCGTTGGTGGCGAGGCGGCGGCGGCGGCGGTTCTGCCCGGAGGGCTCGCGATGTGCGTCCCAGGTGCGTTGCCATGGGGACGGCGGAGGGAGGGGGGGGCCGAGGCCGGGGTTGCTATGGGGACGGCGGTTGGCCCGATGGCGAGGGCTCATCCCGCGGGGGGGGGGCGGCGAATGACGAGCGTGCCTCTGAGCATGTTCAGAGTGCTTTCTGCCTCTAGCCCGCAGAATGAGGCGGGGGGGGTCCCTTTGAAGCCTAAAAATAGACCCACCCACCCCCAAAATAAATCTTCCTTCTGCTCCAAATTTGATTTTACATCCCAATTTAAATCTTGGGTTTTTTGCCCCCTCCCCAAAACTGGCTGCTTTAAAAAAGGGGGGTGGGGGTTGAAATTAAACTCCCAGAATTCCCCAGCCAGCAAAGAATTCTGGGAGTTGAAGTTTTTCCCCCCCCCCCCACGCCTTTTAAAAAAATAATTTAAAGATTTTTTTAAAAAAAATAATTTAAAAGCAAACGAAACCCCTAAATTTGGGGTGGTTTTTTTGGGCAGGCGCAGTTTTGGGGTGCAGCAAAATGGAGGTAGTTTGAGGAGAGGGGTGGGGTGGGGCTGAATGGAACGATCGGATGCCATCCCAAAATTGGGGTTCGTATTGATGCCGATTGCAGAAAGAAAGAAAAAAATACATAAAATTTACAATACAGGCGGTCCTCGACTTACAACCGTCCGTTTAGTGTCCAAAGTTGCAACGGCACTGAAAAAAAGTGACAATTTCCCGCATTTTTGACCGTGGCAGCCTTCCTGTGGTCGCGGGATCAAAATTCAGACACTTGGCCACTGTCTTGTATTTACCACGATCGAAGCATCCCCGGGGTGTGTGTGTGTGTCCCATGATCTCCTTTTGCAACCTTTTGACAAGCAGAGTCAATGCGATTCATTTAACGACCGGGTTGCTGATGTAACTGCAGTCATTCCCTTAACAACGGTGGCAAGAAAAGTCACAAAAATGGAGCAAAATTCACTTAACCAATTGTCAACAACATAAATTTTGGGCTCCGTTGTGGCCATAAGTCAAGGACTACCTGCACATAAATTTACAATGGATGGTATGTATGCAACATCTTCATGATCCTCCTTCAATTTCTGGGACTGTGAAATTGTCCCCCCAAAGAATAAGACCGTATTAAAGAATTAATGTATTAAATTCTATAAATTATTTCTTTTATTATCCTCTTTGGACCCATCGCTCCCCTCCCAGAAATCTGGGGAGAAAAATAAGAATATGCTAGCTATGACTCTTGACTTTGGCAATTCATTTCCAGAGTATTCAGTTGGATGGGTGGCTTTTAAAACTATATCCCATGTTTTTTCTATCTCTATTTTACGGTTTGCGGTGTGTTTTTCCAATATTCCAATAAAAGAGAATATTCGTTGCTCGGGGTTGAACTGTGGGATCCTCTGAGCTTGGTGGTTTCCTTGCATAAGTTTCGCAATTCAAACTAGGTAATGTCATCAGTGCTATTTTTGGGGTGGTTTCGTTTTTACAGTTCAAATCGGTCACGTTGGTAAGAAGGGGACAACTCTGCGAGTTGGAGAGGTGGATAAATATTTGGGATTTGTCCTTTGTCCTTGTTTTCCTGCTTTTTTAAGAGCTGCACAAAAGGGAGTGTGACACGTAAGACGATCCAACGAGCAGCGGAAGCCAACCCTGAAAGCAGAGTTAAAACGTGGGCAGCTGGAAGGTGGGGCCACCTAAAAACCACATTTTTAGCCCTCCCGCTGTACGTTAAACCCTCGCCCGCCACGGAATTAAAATTTCTCAACCGGCTTGCAAAGCCTTCGTTACGATAACTCTTGAGAATTCACACCTCTGTAAGCAGCAATCTCAAAACCAGGGAATATTTTTCCCCAAAACGTGGCTTGGCACTCACTTATCTTTATCTATTATCTACATTCATAGAGGGATTAAAATCAAAATCACAAGAAGTTCTAGTACAGCTTTACAAAGCTTTAGTAAGCCTACATTTGGAATAGGTCTCTGGAGATTCTCGGTCATCCCGTTCATGGTTGTCCCATTAGCCACCCTGAGTCTTCGGAGAGGGCCGGCATATAAATTTAATTAATTAAAATTAATTAAATTAAAGGTGCTTTTTCAAGAGGCAACTGGACTTTTTTGGGGGGGGCGGGGGAAGTCTCAGAAAATCCAGTTGACTCTTGAAAAAAAACACTGTTGGGCCACACTGGGAATCCTGCATCCAGTTTTGGTCACCACGATGCAAAAAAGATGTTGAGACTCTGGAAAAAGTGCAGAGAAGAGCAACAAAGATGAGTAGGGGGCTGGAGGCTAAAACATACGAAGAATTGAAGTTTGTCTAGAGAAAAGAAAATTAGGGGGTGGCACGATAGCAGTATTTGCTATCCAGTATTTGAGGGGCTGCCCCAAAGAAGAGGGGGTCAAATTATTGTATAAAGCACCTCAAGGCAGGACAAGAAACAATGGTTGGAAACTAATCAAGGAGAGAAGCAACCTAGAATTGAGAAACTTCCTGACAGTGAGGACAATTAACCAGTGGAACAGCTTGCCACCAGAAGTTGTGGGTGCTTCATCACTGGAGGTTTTTAAGAAGAGACTTGACAGCCACTTATTAAGTGTTGTGCCTTATGATTCTTGATGAACACTGAGAGCGTATGCACCAAGACAAATTCCTTGTGTGTCCAATCACACTTGGCCAATAAAAAATTCTTTTCTATCTATTATCTAGTGTCTTCTGCTTGAACAGGGGGCTGGACTAGAAGACCTCTGAGGTCCCTTCAAAACTCCATTATTATGCTATGTTCTTTTTTTTTTTCCTTTTTAATTATACAGGCTTAAGCTTGAAGAAATCTGGTGCGTTCCTCAAAGCCTTGAAAGGGGAACCTCGCTATCTCTTGGCCCAGAATGTGGCTACGTCGACGGACCTCCTGGATGGAAGCCTTGACCGAGACACTGTCCAAAACACCCTGCAGGTTTTCCAGCACGCGGTACCGGCCGAAGGGAAGCCGGTCTCCAACCAGAAGAATTCAGGTAAACTGCTGCCCACTGCTACAGCCTAGTCTTCGATTTGCGACCGCAATCGAGCCACAGAAAGGGGTGGCGCTCTGGCCTCACCACCTAGGAGGCTGTGAGTTCGATCGTAGGTAGAGGCAGACATTTCTCTCTCTGGGCACAATGGGAATATATTTGCCGAACAAAACTCCACTTTGGTGACAGGAAGGGCATCCGGCCAGTAAACACTCAGCTCCATTCAGTTGCCCAGACTCCACCCTGCAAGAGATTATGGGGTCATTAAAAGATGATGAATAGAGCCAGAGAAAGGTTCAATTGCTAAGCGAGACAGTCGTTAAAGCGAGTTCTGCCCCGTTTTCCCCACCTTTCTTTGACCCAGTCGTTAAGTTGAATCGCTGCAGCGGTTAAACCAATCACATGGTTGTTAAGTGAATCTGACTTCTCCCATTGACTTGGGGACGCTCGCATGACCCTGGGACACTGTGACCGTCATAAATACGAAGCAGTTGCCAAGCATCCTGAATTTTGATCAGGTGAGAAAGTCATTAAGTGTGGAAAAAAACGGTCACAAGTCATTTTTTTCAGGGCCATTGTAACTTTGAAGGTTCATTAAAGAAAATGTTGTAAATCGAGGACTAGCTATAATTTTTTTTAACAATTATATTTTTGTAAACCTGCTCAGACCTGGCTCTACCTGAAAGAGGAGGGGGCTACATCCACCTGCTGAGTCTCCCCCACCCCGGATTGTAACCATCAGGCTACCATTCCGACCAAAAAAAAAAACATTTTGTTATTTTTTATTTATTCAGTTTTTATACCCATCTTAATCCAGCGACTCTGGCCGGCCGACAAGTTCTAAGTATATTAAAACAATTAAATACATTTAAACAAATTAAAAAAACACCCAAGCTGAGTATATGCAGCAGCCAAGATAATTAGACAATTAACAGTTATTAAGAAACCAGGCCCTCAACGCATTCAGCGCCCCAGGCTCGGGAACTCAGCCAAGTTTTAAAAGTTTTTTTTAAAAAAACCCTTACGGAAGGTCCTCAACTTACGACTGCAAACCGAGCCCAAAATTTCCCTTTGCTAAGCGAGACAAGTGAGTTTTGTCTCCTTTTATGACCTTTCTTGCCACAATTATTAAGTGAGTCGCTGTCATCGTTATGTTAGTAACCCGGTTGTAAAGTGAATCTGGCTTCCCCCATTCTTTTGCTTGTCAGAAGGTCATCAAAGGGGAATCATGTGACAACCCCCCCTCCCCACCGGGGATACTGCGACTGTCATAAATATGAATCGGTTGTCAAATCAGCTAGCAGTTTTGATCACGTGGCCATGGGAATGTTTCCACCGTTGTTAAGTTTGAAAAATTGTATTTTTTTTTTCAGTGCCGTTGTAACTTTGAACAGTCACTAAATGAACCCCTGTAAATTGTGGACTAAGTTGTGGTAGTCCTCGAGTTATGACCACACCTGAGCCCCCAGATTTATGTTGCTGAGTGTTTTCTATGCTCCAGGTGGCAGCCCTTGTCGTACGACCGTAACTGAGCCCAAGTTTGTGGCACAAGTTTCTGCTGCTAAATGAGACAGTGGGTTTTTGCCCTATTTTACGACTTAGCTTGCCACAGTTGTTAAGTGAATCACTGCGGTTGTTAAATCAGCAACACGGTGGTTAAGGCTCTCCCTGAGGGTTCCCACTTGGCTACTAAGATGGGATGTTTGTCAGTTGGAAAACTCTGGGAGAGGAGAGGCTGAAAATTTCATTTGGGGCAGTGGGCCTGGGGGAAAGCAAGGAGCTGGGTGTTTGGGGCGGGTTTTCTCTCTTTGGTCTGTGGAGAGTCTCCCTCCTCCAGGTTGTCCCAAAGGGCTTTTTCCAAAACCCATCCATCCATCCTTCCTGTCATTTTCTTTCTTTCTTTCTTTCTTTCTTTCTTTCTTTCTTTCTTTCTTTCTTTCTTTCTTTCTTCCTTCCTTCCTTCCTTCCTTCCTTCCTTCCTTCCTTCCTTCCTTCCTTCCTTCCTTCCTTCCTTCCTTCCTTTGTGTGTTTTAATTGAGGGCCAAATTATATATATTTGTTTTAATTGGTTTTAAATTTTATAAATTCATGTGTTTTAATGTGGCTGTATACCGCCCTGAGTCCCCCGGGAGAAGGGCGGTATAGAAATCCAATAAACTCTAAACTCTTTCTTTCTCTCGCTCTCTCTCTCTCGCTCTCTCTCTCTCTCTCCCCCCCCTCTTTTTCTTCTTTCTCTTTCTGTCTGTCTTTCTGTCTTTTCCTTTCTTTCTTTCTCTCTCTTTCCCTTCCTCCCTCTCTTCCCCTCTTTTTTTCTTTCTCTTTCTTTCTGTCTTTCTGTCTTTTTCTTTCTTTCTTTCTTTCTTTCTTTCTTTCTTTCTTTCTTTCTTTCTTTTTCTTTCTTTCTCTTTCCCTTTCCCTCTCCTTCTTCTTTCTCTGACTTTCTTTTTCTTTCTTTCTCTCTCTCTCTTTCCCTTCCTCCCTCTTTCCCTCTTTTTTTCTTTCTCTTTCTGTCTGTCTTTCTGTCTTTTTCTTCCTTTCTCTTTCTTTCCTTCCTTCTTCCTTCTTTCTTTTTCTTTCTCTCTTTTCTTTCTCTTTCACTTTCCTTCTCTCTTTTTCTTTTATTTTCCTTCTGTCTGTCTTTCTCTTTTTCTTTCTTTCTCTCTTTCATTTCTCTTTCACATTCTTTTTCTTTCTCTCTTTCTTTCATTTTCTTTATCTTTGTCCTTCCTTCCTTCCTTCCCCCCCCCTATCCCTCTCTCTGAAGAACTGAAGAAGCCTCTTGAATGAGAAGCGAAATGTTTTCAAAGAGAAAAAGAAAGCCAGGAAAAGTCGAATTGCTTTTTGGGGGGGAAAAAAAACCCATCCCTTTAGGACTTCCTCTGTTTTTCCTGGGACATTAAACCTCCTTCCTTGTCCATCTCTCTTTTCCCCCCTTCTGGTTTTCAGGACGCTGCTGGATCTTTTCCTGCCTGAATGTGATGCGCCTGCCACTCATGAAGAAGCTGAACATCGAGGAGTTTGAGTTCAGCCAGTCCTACCTCTTCTTTTGGGACAAGGTACGGCTGCTCAGAACCACAACCCACCCTTGAGTACAGGCCGTCCTCGCCTTACAACCATCCGTTCAGCGACCAAAGTTAGAACACTCTGGGACCGTCATAAATACGAGCCCGTATTTATTTGGAGCCAAGCATCCAAATTTCGACCACCTGACCACGGAGCTGCCGCAACGGTCATTAAGTGTGAAAAGCAGCCGTAAATCACTCTCTCTTATTAGCGCCGTTTTCACTTCGAAGGATCACTAAATGAACGGTTGTAAGTTGAGGATTACCTGCATCCAAGAGGTGGTGGTGGGAATCGAACCGTTCAAGAACGGATGCGAAAAAGGGAGGGGCGGAATGAGACGTGAACGACAGAAAGTTAAAAAGTAATTTTTAAAGTTCGTTTTAAATTATGAAACGGGGTTGAGTTGGCCGCGGCGAGTTGGCCCGTTTCCATCAGGCACCCTCTGAATATGGAGGCTGGGGAATGTCTGTGGAGATTCTCCGTCATCCAGGTCACGTCCCAAAGGTGCTTTTTTCAGGAGGCAACTGGATTTTCTGGGGGTTTTTTTTTTCTTTTGAAGACGTTTCCCTTCTCATCCAAGAAGCTTCTTCAGCTCTGACGGGATGGTGGGCGAATGGAAGGATTGATACTCCTTGCAGACAGCTGGTTATTTGCATCCTTTAAGAGCAGTGTTTCTCAACCTTGGAAGCTTGAAGATGGGTGGACTTCAACTCCCAGAATCCCCCAGCCAGCGCTGCTGGCTGGGGGATTCTGGGAGTTGAAGTCCACCCATCTTCAAGCTACCAAGGTTGAGAAACACTGTTTTAGAGGGTCTTTGAGGCCCCTTGGAGGTTTCTCTGTGTCCTCAGGGTCACCTGAGTGATGCAAATCGTTCCTGTAGTCTCTGGAAATCCTCTGGAAATCCATTCCTACTCCCATGCCTGAATCCTCTGGAAATCCAATCCATAGGAACGGATTTCCGGAGGAAAAAATTGCAGACTACGCTGGAACCATTTGCACTACTCAGCTGATCCTGAGGACACAGATAAACCTCCTAGTCCTTAAATGACCCTCTAAAAGGATGCCAATGATCAGCTGTCTGCAAGGAGTATCAATCCTTCCCTTCCCCAACATCCGGTCAGAGCCGAAGAAGCTTCTTGGATGAGAAGCGAAACATCTTCCAAAGAAAAAAAAAAAAAAAAAAGGAAGTCCAGTTGCCTTCCTGAAAAAAAGCACCTTTGGGGCAGGCCGGGGAATGCTTATAGGGTTTCCTGCCTGAGCACGGGGTTGGACTACAAGACCTCTTGAGGTCCCTTCCAACTTTTGTTATTCCAAATGCTGGGAATTGTGGTTCCCAGCTGAGTGTTTGGTGCAAGTGGGACATTTTAGAACTATTTTTTAGCAACTTGGAGACGGGTGGATTTCAATTCCCAGAATTCCCCAGCCATTCCCCATGCTGGGTGGGGAATTCTGGGAGTTGAAGTCCACTCTTCTTAAAAGTTGCCAGATTGAGAGACCCCGTGGGTTTGCAGCTGCTGTGCAATGAATGAATTCAGGGAATGAAAATGGGAAAGGTGATGATTCAAAAGGGGACTCTTTATTACGGTTTGAAAGGAAGCTGCTCTCGGGCGGATCTCCGATGGATTTACGTACTCGCTCGGTTCCTTCCTGGGGCTCCGGGCGTACCTGACAGGCAGAAAAAGGCTTGAAATAGGAAGACGAGTGTAATCACAGAGGGAAAAACAAAATAAAAACAACCCACACCCTGCAATTAGCCATTACAAGAGAAAATTGCTAAGAGGGAAAGTGAGGCCAGCCAAAAAAAAAAAAACACCACACCCCAAAATGTTGAAATACGATGTTGGGTGGTGTTTCTGACTTTAGACTCCTTCCTAGTGCTCTCCCACCATCCACTGATGGGGCTACGAAGGTGGGCCATGAAATGTCTGTGAGAATACCCCGTTCCCTCCTAGCACTGATGGTGTTACCTGGTTGGGTCATGAAACGTCTGCAAGGAAATGTCCCAGCTCACAGAGCACCAAAAACCCCACAGTCCTTTTCCTCCTCCTCTTCCTCCTCCTTTTCCTCTTCCTTCTCCTCCTCCTCTTCTTCCTCCCTTCTAGCACTGATGACATTCCCTAGTTGGGTCATGAAATGTCTGGAAGAAAAACACCAAGCTCAGCGAGCCACAGTCTGTCCTCCTCCTCCTCTTCCTCCTCCTCCTCCTCCTCTTCCTTCTCCTCTTCCTCTTCCTCCTCCTCCTTCCTCTTCCTCCTCTTCCTCCTCCTCCTCTTCCTCTTCCTCCTCCTCTTCCTTCTCCTCCTCCTCTTCCTCTTCCTCCTCCTCCTCCTCCTTCTCCTCCTCCTTCCTCTTCCTCCTCTTCCTTCTCCTCCTCTTCCTCTTCCTCCTCCTCTTCCTTCTCCTCCTCCTCTTCCTCCTCCTTCCTTTTCTTCCTCCTTCTTCCTTTTCCTCCTCCTCCTCCTCCTCCTCCTCTTCCTTCTCCACCTTCTTCTTCTTCGTCCTTTTCCTCTTCCTTCTCCTTTTCCTCCTCCTCCTCCTCCTTCCTCGTCCTTCTCATCCTCCTCCTCCTCCTCCTCCTCCTTCCTCTTCCTTCTCCTCCTCCTCCTTCTTCCTCTTCCTTCTCCTCCTCCTCCTTCTTCCTCTTCCTTCTCCTCCTCCTCCTTCTTCTTCTTCTTCCTCCTCCTCCTCCTCCTCCTCCTCCTCCTTCTTCATCTTCCTCTTCCTTCTCCTCCTCCTCCTCCTCTCCTTCCTCTTCCCTTCTAGCACGGATGATGTTACCTAGTTGGGTCATGAAAAGTCTGCAAGCTCCGAAGAGCCCCAAAGACCCCACAGTCATCCTCTTCCTCCCCCCCCCCCCCGCTCCTATAAACCCTCCTCCCTTCTACACTTTAGAGAGGGATCCTTGGTCCTCTCGGAACTTTGCTGGTTTCCTTGCAGCCCTTTCATGACCCAACTAGGTAACCTCATCACTGCTTAGAAGGGAATGGGGTTTGCTCTCAGGTTGTATTCCACCGGCTTGCCCTCGGGAGGGTGGGATAAAAACGGCAGATGCAGGCTAAACATCTGGGAACAAAGGAAGGACCCGGTGATGGTTGGGCAGGTGCCGGCAGAAGGATTCGGGGGAAACAAGCCAGGCACCCAGACGTGTTTGGGGGCGAAGCAGCTGAGCCAGGGCCGGGGTTTCTGACGCCGTTCTCTTCTGCCTGCACCCCCCAGATCGAACGCTGCTACTACTTCCTCCACGCCTTCATCGAGACCGCGCAGGAGCCCGTCGACGGGCGGCTGGTGCAATTCCTGCTCACCAACCCTTGCAACGATGGCGGCCAGTGGGACATGCTGGTGAACATCATTGGTAAGACAAGCCAGGTCTCCTCGACTTAACGACCACAATGGAGCCTGCTCCCTAGTTCCTCTTCCCCTAGGCAAGAGAGGTTTGCCCCGTTTTGCGACCTTTCTCGCCACGGTTGTTAAGTGAATCGGGCCGATGCATTCGTTAAGTTAGCAACATGGTGGTTAAGTGAATCTGGTTTTACCCAGTGACTCCGCTTGCCATCACAAACACTGATAGGGCAAGTTGCAACAAGTAGAGTGCAGCCCTCCCCGTGTTCTAGCACTGATGCTGTTCCCTAGTTGGGTCATGAAACGTCTGAAAACCACCAACCTCAAAGAGCACCAAGGACTCCACAGTCACCCTCCTCCCCTTCCTTCCTTCCTTCCTTCCTTCCTTCCTTCCTTCCTTCCTTCCTTCCCTCCCTCCCTCCCTCCCTCCCTCCCTCCCTCCCTCCTTCCCACTGGAGGTTTTTAAGAAGAGACTGAACAGCCACCTATCTGAAATGGTCTAGGTTCCTTCTTTCCTTCCTACTTTCCTTCCTTCCTTCCTTCCTTCCTTCCTTCCTTCCTTCCTTCCTTCCTTCCTTCTTTCCTTCCTTCCCTCCTTCCTTCCTCCCAGCATTGATGCTGTTCCCTAGTTGGGTCATGAAACGTCTGAAAACCACCAAACTCAGAGAGCACCAAGGACCCCACAGTCACCCTCCTCCCCTTCTTTCCTTCCTTCCTTCCTTCCTCTCTCCCTTCCTCCCAGCATTGATGCTGTTCCCTAGTTGGGTTATGAAACGTCTGAAAACCACCAAGCTCAGAGAGCACCAAGGACCCCACATTTCCTCTTCCCCTTCCTCCTCCTCTCTGCAAACCCTTCCTTCTAGCACTGATGCTGTTCCCTAGTTGGGCCATGAAACGTCTGAAAACCACCAAGCTCAGAGAGCACCCCCTCAATTCAATCCTGAGCTACAAATATTCTCCTTTATTCAGACTTTCTTTGATCTGACAGGCGACTGATGCCATAACTTGCCTTGAATTGTGGGGTGTGTGGTTTTTTTTGTCTTAAAAATAGAAAAGTATGGCGTCGTTCCCAAGAAAGTTTTCCCTGAATCCAGCACGTCGGAAACCTCCAGACGGATGAATGACATTCTGAACAATAAGGTAAGTGGGACTTGGACGTAGGAGGAAGGATTGACCATTGGGAAATCTCTGGCTCAGAAGCTTCCTGGAAAGACAAGCTGAGTTTGATCCGCTGCTGACTCAGATTTACGACGGTTGCAATGTCCCAAGGCCACGTCATTCCCTTTTGCGACCTTCTGACCAGCAAACTCAGCAGGAAAAGCCAGATTCCCTTAACCACCCCTTGTTACTGATTTAACAACCGCAGAGTATTCACTTAACAACCGTGGCAAGCAAGGTGATAAAACACGGCGGAACTCAATCTGAACAACAGTCTCATTTAACAATGGAAACCTGGGTCAGAAACTTGGGCTGAAGTTGTGGTCGTAAGACAAGGACTACCTGGAGCCTAGAAAGCACTCCGCCACATAAATTTTGGGCTCAATTGTGGCCGTAACCCAAAGACTCCCTCTGGTCCACAATTTACAGGAGTTGATTTAGTGACGGTTCAAAGTTACAACAGCACTAGAAAAAGGGACTTATGACCGTTTCCCATTTAACGACTGTTACATCATCCCCGTAGTCACTTAATCAAAATCCATACGCTTAGCAGCTGACTCACATTTATGACGTCCCTGGGGTCGTGTGATCCCCTTTTTCGACCTTCCAAGAAACAAAGTCAATGGCGGGGGGAGCCACATTCATTTAACGACCGTGTTAGCAGGCTTAACAACTGCAGTGATTCACTTAGCAACCGTGGCAAGAAATGTCATAAGATGGGGCAAAACTCGCTTCTTAACAAATCTCTTTAGCAACAGAACATTATTAGCAAGATAAATTTTGGGCTCCATTGTGGTCGTAAATCGAGGACGGCCTATAATAGATTAATGTATATGCCTTAATGATTTATTGATGTTGTTTTAACTGCTGGTTGGGAGCACTCAGGGTTTAATATACGATGGGCGGCTGAATAAATGCTTTAAATAAACTAAGCTAAGTCACCACCTAAATTGTTTAGGGGAGAAACCGCCTGGTGCAGAGGTCAGACAAGGAGGAAGAGGGAAGGAGCCCCAGAAATTAAAAGCGGGAGATCAAAGGCAAGGAAATCTAATTAAAACTCGTTTGCATATAAAGTAGAGACTAGCTGACGAATCCTTCCGCCAAATTCTTGGTACATCGTCCTGGCTTCCACCATGTCCACCCACCACGTCCTCTGGGTCTTCTAAAGGGGCCTCGTCCCTCCGTCCAGATTCATTTAACAACCATATTGAGAACGGCTGCAGTGATTCACTTAGCAACCGTGGCAAGAAAGGTCATAACACGGGGCCAAACTCACTGAACAGCTATCTCATAGCAACAAAAAAAATTGGGCCTCGGTTTTGTTGTAAGTCGAGGATTACCTGCAATGAAGCTTAGCGGCCAAAGTTACAACGGAGCTAAAAAAATTAAAACCTACGGTCCTCCTACTTACGTCCATCGCTGCTTTAGAGGGGTGTTTGCGACGGTTTTTAAGTACGACGACCAGAATTGTCTGGGTTTTTTTGTTTTTTTTTTAGTTCCATTGTAACTTTGCTTAGTGGCCAAAGTTACAAATAGAATTAACGACACTTACAGTCCTCGTACTTACAACCGGCGCAAACACCCCTCTAATGCGGTGTTTCCCAACCTCAGGCAACTCTTAAAGTGCACGGATTTCAACTCCTAGAATACCCTCCCCCCCCCAAACCGGTTGTTAAGCGAATCACGTTGTCGTTAAGCAAGTCTGGCCTCCTCCATGGACTCTTGCTTGCCGGAAGCCAGCTGGGAAGGTCAGCAACGGTAGTCGCGTGACTTTGGGATGCTGTAACCTTCGTTAAAAACTTGCCAGGCGCCTGAAATTTTGCTGTTCAGGTGATTGTGGAGATGGTGCGATGGGTGTTAAGTCATGGGGACTGGAAGGATTTTTTTTTTTTTTAAAGTTCTGTTGTCACTTTGGCTCCTAAGCAAAGTGACAATGGAACTTTTTTAAAAAAAGAGACATTTATGGTCCCCGTCATAAGTCGAGGACTACAGGCCAAGGAGAAGCCAAGAAAGGCGTGGTCGGACGGAGGGGCGAGGCCCCTTTTGAAGACCACCAGAGGACGTGGTGGAAGCCAGGACAATGTACTAAGAATTTGTTGCCTGAGGTTGGGAAACACCGCATTAGAGGGGTGTTTGTGACGGTTGTAAGTACGAGGACTATGTCGTTAATTCTGTTGTAACTTTGGCCACTAAGCAAAGTTACAATGGAACTAAAAAAAAAACAAAAAAACCCAGACAATTCTGGTCCTCGTACTTAAAAACCGTCGCAAACACCCCTCTAAAGCAGCGATGGACGTAAGTAGGAGGACCGTAGGTTTTAATTTTTTTTAGCTCCGTTGTAACTTTGGCCGCTAAGCTTCATTGCAGGTAATCCTCGACTTACAACAAAACCGAGGCCCAATTTTTTTTTGTTGCTGTGAGATAGCTGTTCAGTGAGTTTGGCCCCGTGTTACGACCTTTCTTGCCACGGTTGCTAAGTGAATCACTGCAGCCGTTCTTAAATATGGTTGTTAAATGAATCTGAAAGGAGGGACGAGGCCCCTTTAGAAGACCCAGAGGACGTGGTGGGTGGATGTGGTGGATGCCAGGACGATGTACCAAGAATTTGGCGGAAGGATTCGTCAGCTAGTCTCTACTTTATATGCAAACGAGTTTTAATTAGATTTCCTTGCCTTTGATCTCCCGCTTTTAATTTCTGGGGCTCCTTCCCTCTTCCTCCTTGTCTGACCTCTGCACCAGGCGGTTTCTCCCCTAAACAATTTAGGTGGTGACTTAGCTTAGTTTATTTAAAGCATTTATTCAGCCGCCCATCGTATATTAAACCTTGAGTGCTCCCAACCAGCAGTTAAAACAACATAAATAAATCATTAAGGCATGCATTAATCTATTATAGGCCGTCCTCGACTTACGACCACAATGGAGCCCAAATTTTATCTTGCTAATAATGCTCCGTTGCTAAAGACATTTGTTAAATGAGTTTTGCCCCATCTTACGACTTTTCTTGCCACGGTTGCTAAGTGAATCACTGCAGTTCTTAAGCCTGCTAACACGGTCGTTAAATGAATCCGGCTCCCTCCCCATTGTCTTTGTTTGTTGGAAGGTCGCAAAAGGGGATCACGTGACCCCCAAGGACACTGCAGGTGTCATAACTATGAGTCAGTTGCCAAGCGTCTGGATTTTGATCACCTCGGGGATGATGCAACCGTCATTAAGTGGGAAACGGTCATAAATCCCTTCTTCTGGTGCTGTTGTAACTTTGAACGGTCGCTAAATCAGCTCTTGCAAGTTGTGGACTAGAGGTAGTCCGGGTTACGGCCACAATTGAGCCCAAAATTTATGTTGCTAATAGTGCTAGGTTGCTAAAGACATTTGTTAAGTGGGTTTTGTCCTGTTTTATGACTTTTCTTGCCACTTTTGTTAACTGAATCCCTGCGGTGGTTGAGTTAGTCACACTGTTGTTGAGTGAGCCTGGCCCCATTTTACGACCTTCCTTCCCACTGTTGCTAAGCGAAATGCTGCAGTGATGAAATTTTGTGACACGGTTCTTAAGTGAATCTGGCCTCCCCGTTGATTTCACTCGTCAGAAGGGTCGCACAAGGAGTCTTGGTGGTGCAGCAGACTAAAGCACTGTTAAAGTAGCACCAGCTGCCTGCAATTACTGCGAGTTCGAATCTCACCAGGCTCAAGGATGACTCAGCCTTCCATCCTTCCGAGGTAGGTAAAATGAGGACCCGGATTGTGGAGGCAATAAGCTGACTTTGTATAAAAAAAGAACATTGCTTTGGGGGGGGGTGGGGGGCGAAAGCCCAACTAAACAGGTATATACAAAAGTATGAAGGCTATTGCTTAAAAGCATTGTAAGCAGCCCTGAGTCTCCGGAGAAGGGCAGCATATAAATCGAACCAATAAACAATAAATAAATAAATAAATAGATTGTTTGACCCCAGGACACTGCGACGGTCATAAATGTGAGTCGCTTGCCAAGCATCCAAACTTCAATCACGTGACACTGGGTTGCTGCATCGGTCACAAGAGAAAAACGGTCAGAAGTCTCTTTTTTCAGTGACGTCGTAACTTTGAACGGTCACTAAATGACCTCTTGTAAGCCAAGGACCACCTGTCCTTAAAGCATTTATTTATATCATATAGCCGCCCATCTTATATCCAATTCTGGATGTTCCCAACCAGCAGCTAAAATAACAATCAATATATCACAAAGCTATTAAAAGCGCACGCAAACATTAAAACTGGGCAGCAAGCTTAAACTTTGCCCCTGCAGTCTGTCGTTAAGCAAGCTATTTCCCAAAGCCCCAGAAGGCAGGGCAAGAAACAACGGATGGAAACTCACCCAAGGAGAGAAGCAACCTGGAATTAAGGAGAAACCTCCTGACAGGGAGGACAATTAGCCAGTGGAACTGCTTGCCACCAGAAGTTGTGGCTGCTCCATTACTGGAGGTCTTTAAGAAGAGATTGGACAGCCATGCGTCTGGATTGGTACTATAGGATTTGGAAGATACACTAACATGTATTTCTTCTTTCCAACAGATGCGGGAATATTGTCTCCGATTACGAAACATGGTCGAGACCGGATGCAGCAAAGAGGAGCTTTCGGCAGCAATCGACACCATGATTGAGGAGGTAGGGGGGGTCTTTGGGGAAGGGACCCCCGTCCTGGTATTTGGGGGTTGCTTCCGAAGGAGCAATATATTCCAGATTTGCAGCCATGCCTCCAAAGGATCTGATCTTATCACGAAACCCCTGGGGTTCTGACACAGCTCCCAAACACGAGAAACCCTCTGAAGTGAACTCAAAAGATTCCTTTATTAGGAGCGCCGGCAGCCCCGGCAAAAAGTTTCTCTCTCACCGCAAGCTAACAAGTTTGTCCGGCAGGGGAGATGAATAGTTGTCTGCCATCCCTATTCATCTCCGCCCCCTGCCTTTTATCCCCAGAACTAGGATAGGGTTTTACTAGCAGCAATGGCTTTTCTGTCCTGAGGACCGGCCCATAGATTTCCACTGCTCTCCTCTCCTCTGCCTTCTATCAGGCACTGGACCCAGCTGTTCCGCCTCTTCCTCATCAGCCACCTCCAGACCTTCTCCTCCTCTTCTCTTCCTTCCTCTTCCTCCTCCTACTTTCTTCTTTCTTTCTTCCTCTCCTTCTCTTTCCTACTTCCCCTTCTCTTCCCCCACTCCTCTCTTCTTCCCCCTTCTAACCTTCTCCTCTGCTCCCCTTTCCCCTCCCTTTTCTTCCTCTCCTTTTCCCTTTCTTCTACTCCTCCCCTTCTTTTCCTTCCTCTCTCTTCTCCTACTTCCTTCGTTCTTTCTCTCCTTCTCTTTCCTACTTCCCCTTCTCTTCCCCCACTCCTCTCTTCTTCCCCCCTTCTAACCTTCTCCTCTGCTCCCCTTTCCCCTCCCTTTTCTTCCTCTCCTTTTCCCTTTCTTCTTCTCCTCCCCTTCTTTTCCTTCCTCTCTCTTCTCCTACTTCCTTTGTTCTTTCTCTCCTTCTCTTTCCTACTTCCCCTTCTCTTCCCCCACTCCTCTCTTCTTCCCCCCTTCTAACCTTCTCCTCTGCTCCCCTTTCCCCTCCCTTTTCTTCCTCTCCTTTTCCCTTTCTTCTTCTCCTCCCCTTCTTTTCCTTCCTCTCTCTTCTCCTACTTCCTTTGTTCTTTCTCTCCTTCTCTTTCCTACTTCCCCTTCTCTTCCCCCACTCCTCTCTTCTTCCCCCCTTCTAACCTTCTCCTCTGCTCCCCTTTCCCCTCCCTTTTCTTCCTCTCCTTTTCCCTTTCTTCTTCTCCTCCCCTTCTTTTCCTTCCTCTCTCTTCTCCTACTTCCTTTGTTCTTTCTCTCCTTCTCTTTCCTACTTCCCCTTCTCTTCCCCCACTCCTCTCTTCTTCCCCCTTCTAACCTTCTCCTCTGCTCCCCTTTCCCCTCCCTTTTCTTCCTCTCCTTTTCCCTTTCTTCTTCTCCTCCCCTTCTTTTCCTTCCTCTCTCTTCTCCTACTTCCTTTGTTCTTTCTCTCCTTCTCTTTCCTACTTCCCCTTCCCTTCCCCCACTCCTCTCTTCTTCCCCCCTTCTAACCTTCTCCTCTGCTCCCCTTTCCCCTCCCTTTTCTTCCTCCCCTTTTCCCTTTCTTCTTCTCCTCCCCTTCTTTTCCTTCCTCTCTCTTCTCCTACTTCCTTCGTTCTTTCTCTCCTTTTCTTTCTTACTTCCCCTTCCCTTCCCCCACTCCTCTCTTCTTCCCCTTCTAACCTTCTCCTCTGCTCCCCTTTCCCCTCCCTTTTCTTCCTCTCCTTTTCCCTTTCTTCTTCTCCTCCCCTTCTTTTCCTTCCTCTCTCTTCTCCTACTTCCTTTGTTCTTTCTCTCCTTCTCTTTCCTTCTTCCCCTTCTCTTCCCCCACTCCTCTCTTCTTCCCCCCTTCTAACCTTCTCCTCTGCTCCCCTTTCCCCTCCCTTTTCTTCCTCTCCTTTTCCCTTTCTTCTTCTCCTCCCCTTCTTTTCCTTCCTCTCTCTTCTCCTACTTCCTTCGTTCTTTCTCTCCTTTTCTTTCTTACTTCCCCTTCCCTTCCCCCACTCCTCTCTTCTTCCCCCTTCTAACCTTCTCCTCTGCTCCCCTTTCCCCTCCCCTTTCTTCCTCCCCTTTTCCCTTTCTTCTTCTCCTCCCCTTCTTTTCCTTCCTCTCTCTTCTCCTACTTCCTTCGTTCTTTCTCTCCTTTTCTTTCTTACTTCCCCTTCCCTTCCCCCACTCCTCTCTTCTTCCCCCCTTCTAACCTTCTCTTCTGCTCCTCTTTCCCCTCCCTTTTCTTCCTCTCCTTTTCCCTTTCTTCTTTCTCTTCTCCTCTCTTCTCCTTTCCTCTCTCTCTACTCCTTCCCCTTCTCCTGTTGTTTCCCTTTTCAGTTCAATCTAAAGTGGTATTTGACTTTAGGAGCACTTCCTGCAGTCCTCCACTTAACAATCATTTGTTCGAAATTCCAACAGTTCCGAAACTTTTGGACACTAGAGGGCAGTAGCGGACAATGTATAAGCCATCCTTTCTGCGTCTGAGCACATAGCATGCCGCTAGTCCTCAACCTACGACCAGAACTTAGAATTCCCATTGCTGAGCAAGGCGGTTGTTAAGTCCATTGTGTCCCATTTTACAACCTTTTTTACCAGGGTGGTTAAGTAAATCACTGCAGCTGAATCATGCAGTTGTTATGTGAGTCCAGCTTCCATGTTGACTCTGTTTTTTTGGGGAAGGTCACAAATGCGATGACCTAACCCCAGGAGAGTGCAACTGTCATAAATACAAGTAGTCCTCAATTTACAACAGTTCGTTTAGTGACCATTTAAATCAAGAAAACAACCAAGCTCAGAGAGCAGAAAAGAAGAGATTGGGCAGCCACCTGTCTGAAATAGTACAGAGTCTCTCCTGCTTGAGCAGGGGGTTGGACTAGAGGACCTCTAAGGTCCCTTCCAACTCTATTCTGATTGATATTTACCTATAAATTAGCACCCAGGATCCCACGGTCATTCTCCTCCTCGCAAAGCCAGATTCACTTTAACAACCTTGTTGCTAACTTAGCAACGGCAGCGATTCCCTTAACAACGGTTGCAAGAAAGGTTGGAAAAAGGGGGCAAAACTCACTTAACGACTTCTCACTTAGCAACAGAAATTTTGGGCTCGATTGTGGTTGTAATTTGAGAACTTACCTGTAGGTTCTGCTGGCTTTTTAGCTGTTTTTGTTTAAATATTGAATAAAGCTCTTATATATATATATATATATATATAAAAAAAGTAGCAGCATATGAAATGGTTAAAAAGTGTTAAACTACCAGCTATAAGTAGCCCTTGATTTCGTTTAGTGACCGTTTGAAGTTACCATTTGAAGCCCTTGATTTCGTTTAGTGACCGTTTGAAGTTACCGTTTAGTGACCGTTTGAAGTTACCATTTGAAGCCCTTGATTTTGTTTAGTGACCGTTTGAAGTTACAACAGCAGTGAAAAAAGTGATGTAGAACAATTTTTCACAGTTAATGACCGTTTCAGCATTCCCCCCCCCGGGTCACATGATCAAAATTCAGACGCTTGGCAACCGACTCGGATTTATGACAGTCTCAGTGTTCTGGGTTCAAGCGATTCCCTTTTGCGACCTTCTGACAAGCAAACTCAATGGAAAAACCAGACTCACTTAGCGAGCGGATTACTAACTTATCAACTGTGGTGATTCACTTAGCAACCATGGCAAGAGTGGTCGTAAAATGGGGTGAAATTCACTCAACAGACGTTTCCCTTAGCAACAGAAATGCTGGTCTCCATTGTGCTTGTAAGTCGAGGACTACCTGCAATAAGGTTGGAAGGGACCTTGGAGGTCTTCTAGTCCAACCTCCTATTTAGGCAGGAAACCCTAGACCATTTCAGACAGATATTTGTCCAATCTCTCCTTAAAAACTCCTTAAAAAAAAAAAAAAGAGCCTTGCTGGTACAGTGGTCTACGCACCCTGTTATTAACACAGCTGCCTGCAATTTACTGCAGGTTCGAATCTTACCAGGCTCAAGGTCGACTCAGCCTTCCATCCTTTCTAAGGTAGGTGAAATGAGGACCCAGATTGTGGGGACAATAAGCTGACTTTGTATAAATATACAAAAGGATGAAGGCTATTGCTTAACGCACTGTAAGCCGCCCTGAATCTCCGGAGAAGGGCGGCATATAAATCAAAATTTAAAAAAAAAAAACCTCCAGTAAATGGAGCACCCACAACTTCTGGTGGCAAGGAGTTCCGTTGGTTAATTGTTCTCACTGCTAGGAAGTTTCTCCTTAATTCCAGGTTGCTTCTCTCCTTGATTAGTTTCCAACCATTGTTTCTTGTCAAAGCACCCTCTGGTGCTTTGGAGAATAGGTTGAGCCCCTCTTCTTTGGGGCAGCCCCTCAAATACTGGAAGACTGCTATCATGTCCCCCCTAGTCCTTCTTTGCATTAAACTAGACATGCCCAGTTCCAGTAACCGTTCATATGTTTTAGCCTCCAATCCCCTAATCCTCTTTGTTGCTCTTCTCTGCACTCTTTCCAGAGTCTCCACATCTTTTTTAACATTGTGCCGACCAAAACTGGATGCAATATTCCAAGTGTGGCCTTACCCAGGCATTAAAATGAGGAGGGGCTTTCCTTCCATCATTGTGGCCCCCTTTAGATAACCTCTGGCAGTTCTTCCAGCTTGAGGTTCTTTCCTTGGTGACAGGGGCAGCAAATCCCATTGTGGCACCACCATGCTTTCCTTTGCCCTCTGCTTACAACCCACCCTTACAGCCTCCACTTACAACCTCTGCTTACAAAGCACACTTACAACCTCCGCTTACAACCTCCACTTACAACTCACTGTTTACAACCTCCATTTACAACCCACCGCTTACAACCTCCGCTTACAAACCTCCGCTTACAACCTCCGCTTACAAACCTCCGCTTACAACTCACTGTTTACAACCTCCATTTACAACCCACCGCTTACAACCTCCGCTTACAAACCTCCGCTTACAACCTCCGCTTACAACCCACCGCTTACAACCTCCGCGTACAAACCTCCGCTTACAACCTCCGCTTACAACTCACTGTTTACAACCTCCATTTACAACCACCGCTTACAACCTCCGCTTACAAACCTCCGCTTACAACTCACTGCTTACAACCTCCATTTACAACTCACCACTTACAACCTCTGCTTACAAACCACCGCTTACAACCTCCGCTTACAACTCACTGCTTACAACCTCCGCTTACAACCCACCGCTTACAACCTCCGCTTACAAACCTCCGCTTACAACTCACTGCTTACAACCTCCATTTACAACTCACCACTTACAACCGCTGCTTACAAACCACCGCTTACAACCTCCGCTTACAACCTCCGCTTACAACTCACTGCTTACAACCTCTGCTTACAACCCACCGCTTACAACCTCCGCTTACAACCTCCACTTACAACTCACTGCTTACAACCTCTGCTTACAACCTCCGCTTACAACCTCCGCTTACAACCTCTGCTTACAACCTCCGCTTACAACTCACCGCTTACAACCTCTGCTTACAAACCACTGCTTACAACCTCCGCTTACAACCTCCGCTTACAACTCACTGCTTACAACCTCCGCTTACAACCCACCGCTTACAACCTCTGCTTACAACCTCCGCTTGCAACCTCTGTTTACAACCCACCGCTTACAACCTCCGCTTACAACCTCCACTTGCAACCCACCGCTTCAAACTCACGCAGCTATCCACGCCTCCGTTCAGGGGGTGGCTGGGTTTCCACAACCACATTCTCCCGTCCTCTTCCAGGTGTTCCGGGTCGTCAGCATCTGCCTGGGGAACCCTCCCGCCACCTTCTGCTGGGAATATTACGACAAGGAGAAGAACTATCACAAGATCGGGCCCATCAGCCCCGCGAAGTTCTACCAAGACCACGTCAAGCCGTTGTTTGATATGGAGAGCAAGGTAGGAAGATCTCGCGATGCAAACCAGCATGAAGTGATCGTTTCCCTGATCCTGGAATCTCTTTTTTTTTTAGGGATCTGGGCACATTCCTCACCCGAAATCCCTTTTCTCAAGTCCAGTCCAGCCCAGCTGTGTCCCCCAGTGTGGCATCCCTCCCCAATATATTCGGCATTCTTTCCGTGCTAAAACTAGAATTCCCTTTTTGGATTCAAACAGGAAGGGCGTTTTGATTGACATTCTCCTTTCTCCTGGCATACGGGAATCCCACGAGAAATTTGACCCCATGTCTTGTTCACTTATTTCATGGTTTCCATAAACCCCACCTTAAGGTGCTGGGTTAGAAACCAGCAGATGGGGAGTTCTAGTCCCTCTTTCATCATGAAAGCTGTCTGGAGGCCTTTGATCCGATCACTAGGAGCTTGTGAGTTCTAGTCCCACCTTAGACATGAAAGCCAGTTGGGTGACTTTGGCCCAATCACCAGGAGATGGTGAGTTCTAGTCCTGCCTTAGGCAGGAATGAAGGCTGGGTGACTTTGGACCAATCGCTAGGAGACAGTGAATTCTAGTTTGTGCCTTAGGCAGGAAAGGCGGCTGGGTGACTTTGGACCAATCACCAGGAGATGTTGAGTTCTAGTTTCTGCTTTAGGCATGAAAGCCAGCTGGGTGACTTTGGCCCAATCACCAGGAGACAGTGAGTTCTAGTCCCATGCTGACTGGGGAATTCTGGGAATTGAAGTCCACCAGTCTTCAAAGTGGCCAAATCAGAGTTGGACACCCCTGATTTAAACCGTCCCGCCTGGCCGGTAGGGAATCCCAGCCGAGTTAGAGGGGTTGCCCCTTCCTGCACCTGGCTGGCCCTAACATCTCTCCCCCCTCTCCTCTCCATCTCACAGGTGTGTCTGGTGAACGATCCTCGACCCCGGAACAAATACAACCAGCTCTACACCGTGGAGTATCTGGGCAACATGGTGGGAGGCAGGAGGACTCTTTACAACAACCAGCCGGTGGAACTCTTGAAAAAGATGGTGGCCGCGTCCATTCAGGATGGAGAGGTCAGCCTCTAGGACACGCTGCCCCCCGTGGTTGCTCCCCCCCAACTCTCTTCTGCCTTTTCTTCCTCGTCCTGACCGTTGGCTGTTCTCTCTTCTCCCGCAGGCCGTGTGGTTTGGCTGCGACGTTGGAAAATGTTTTAATAGCAAGCTGGGCATCAACGATTTGAAGATGTAAGGTTTGGTGCAAGAGGGACCCTCCATGGGGAAGGGTGGGGGGCTGCCCCTGGGGAACGCTTCCAAGCAGGAGCCCCGGTTTCCCTCAATTTGGGGGTTCTTGTCCGCACACGGAGGCCATGGTTTTTTTTCTTACCTGTGTATTTTTTTATATATCAAATTTTATCGGTAAAGACCTTTATTTATTTACTTATTTGTGTCCCTGTTTCTGCGAACATGCCTAATATATCTTCCTCCTCCTATTTTTCCAGCAACAACCCTGTGAGGTGGGCTGGACTGAGAGAAAGGGATTGGTCAAAGTCACCCAGCCGGCTTTCATGCCTAAGGCAGGACTAGAATTCCCAGTCTCCTGGTGATTGGCCCAAAGCCACCCAGGCAGCTTTCATGCCTAAATCAGGATTAGAACTCACCATCTCCTGATGATTGGCCCAAAGTCACCCAGCCGGCTTTCATGCCTAAGGCAGGACTAGAATTCCCAGTCTCCTGGTGATTGGCCCAAAGCCACCCAGGCAGCTTTCATGCCTAAATCAGGATTAGAACTCACCATCTCCTGATGATTGGCCCAAAGTCACCCAGCCGGCTTTCATGCCTAAGGCAGGACTAGAATTCCCAGTCTCCTGGTGATTGGCCCAAAGTCATCCAGATAACTTTTATGCCTAAGGCGGGACTAGAATTCACCATCTCCTGGTCATTGGCCCAAAGTCACCCAGCTGGCTTTCATGCCTAGGATGGAACTAGAACTCACCATCTCCTAGTTTCTAGCCTGGTGTCTTAACCATCAGACCAAATTGGCTCAATGATACCCTGAGCTTATCAGGAGATGCATTTTTTTATAAAGAGGGAGGACAAAGCCCAGGTTTTTGGGGTGACTTTCTCCCTTCAGTCCCACCCAGCAAGGTATTGTGGGAGTTGAAGTCCCCGCGGTGGCCCCAGTCTCCCTCCCCCCTCATTCATAAACCTTTTTGGCTGTTTGCAGATACAATCATGAGCTGATGTTCGGGGTGTCAGTCAAGAATATGAAAAAAGACGAGCGGCTGATTTTCGGGGACTCCATGATGACGCACGCCATGGTCATTACAGCCTTCACGAAGAAAGTAAGCTGCTTGGGAGAAACGTTCTCCCTGCCTTAAATTCATCGGTCCTAGAGATTGACAAGGTTTGATTGACTGATTGTGGGTCATCAAATGGGTGTCAGCTCAACAACAACATGGGGCCTTCTCCATTACGTGTCATCTGGTTGGTGTCAACTCTTAGCGACCAGCTAGATCAGAGGTGTGGAATGACGGCCTTTTTATGACTTGTGGACTTCAACTCCCAGAATTCCTGAGCCAGCCATGTTGGTTGGCTCAGGAATTCTGGGAGTTGAAGTCCACAAGTCATAAAAGGGCCACCATTCTCCACTCCTGACCTATAGACCTTCTCTATGATCTGTCTCAAACCTGGTCCTTCCAGACTTCCAGTTGTTGACCCATCGTCACTGTAGCTGAGTCCATTCTCCTTGCTCCTGGTTGTCTTCTTGCCTTCCCTTCCACCTTTCCCACCATGATGGACTTCTCAGCTGCTCTTTGCGTTGATTGTTCTATCAAGTCAGTTTGGCAACCACAAAGATAGACCTTCTCCAGGTTGAGATGGGTCCAACCTGGTTTTCCAATGGTGTCCCCATCGCCACTAGAACTTAAGTTCATCCGTTAAAGTGGTGATGAGTCCACCATAGGAAGTCTTGAAGGACCAGGTATGGGACAAACCATCATGCAGAAGGTCTATCCAGGTGGTTCCTGAGAGTCAAAACTTGATAGAACATAATCAGTCGGTCAATGAAAGACCCAAATCCTTTGAGAAGCCCATCATGGTGGAAAAGAAGGAAGAGAAGACCAGGGGTTTCCAAACTTGGCTACTTGATGACTTTGTGGACTTGCAGCAGCCAGAATTCCTCAGCCAGTCAAGAAATCAAAGTTGGAGACCCCTGGAGAAGAGGACATGCTGGCTGAGGAATTCTGGGAGTTGAAGTCCACAAATCATAAAGTTGTCAAGCTTGGAGACCCCTGGAGAAGAGGAAATGCTGGCTGGGGAATTCTGGGAATTGAAGTCCACAAGTCATAAAGTTGTCAAGCTTGGAGACCCCTGGAGAAGAGGACATGCTGGCTGAGGAATTCTGGGAGTTGAAGTCCACAAATCATAAAGTTGTCAAGCTTGGAGAACCCTGGAAAAGAGGACATGCTGGTTGGGGAATTCTGGGAGTTGAAGTCCACAAATCATAAAGTTGTCAAGCTTGGAGAACCCTGGAAAAGAGGACATGCTGGTTGGGGAATTCTGGGAGTTGAAGTCCACAAATCATAAAGTTGTCAAGCTTGGAGAACCCTGGAAAAGAGGACATGCTGGTTGGGGAATTCTGGGAGTTGAAGTCCACAAATCATAAAGTTGTCAAGCTTGGAGACCCCTGGAGAAGAGGACATGCTGGCTGGGGAATTCTGGGAATTGAAGTCCACAAGTCATAAAGTTGTCAAGCTTGGAGAACCCTGGAGAAAAGGACATGCTGGCTGAGGAATTCTGGGAGTTGAAGTCCACAAATCATAAAGTTGTCAAGCTTGGAGACCTCTGGAGAAGAGGAAATGCTGGCTGGGGAATTCTGGGAATTGAAGTCCACAAGTCATAAAGTTGTCAAGCTTGGAGACCCCTGGAGAAGAGGAAATGCTGGCTGAGGAATTCTGGGAGTTGAAGTCCACAAATCATAAAGTTGTCAAGCTTGGAGACCCCTGGAGAAGAGGACATGCTGGCTGAGGAATTCTGGGAGTTGAAGTCCACAAATCATAAAGTTGTCAAGCTTGGAGACCCCTGGAGAAGAGGAAATGCTGGCTGAGGAATTCTGGGAGTTGAAGTCCACAAATCATAAAGTTGTCAAGCTTGGAGACCCCTGGAGAAGAGGAAATGCTGGCTGAGGAATTCTGGGAGTTGAAGTCCACAAATCATAAAGTTGTCAAGCTTGGAGAACCCTGGAAAAGAGGACATGCTGGCTGAGGAATTCTGGGAGTTGAAGTCCACAAATAATAAAGTTGTCAAGCTTGGAGACCCCTGGAGAAGAGGACATGCTGGCTGAGGAATTCTGGGAGTTGAAGTCCATAAATCATAAAGTTGTCAAGCTTGGAGACCCCTGGAGAAGAGGACATGCTGGCTGGGGAATTCTGGGAATTGAAGTCCACAAGTCATAAAGTTGTCAAGCTTGGAGACCCCTGGAGAAGAGGACATGCTGGTTGGGGAATTCTGGGAATTGAAGTCCACAAGTCATCAAGGTTGGGCCTCCCTTTTCTGGCAGCATCAAAACAGTGTCCCTCTAGCCTAAAACATGATGTTGGGAATTATTTAATGGAGGTGGTCTCATCCCCCTCACCCCTGGGAACACTGCCTAGTGGTTAGCCCCCTTACCAAGCACAGCAGTTCTCTTCCCTTTGAGCATTTCAGAATTCCCCCTCGGGCACCACTGCTTCATCCTGACCAATAATCCTGTTGCGATTGTTTAAATATGTTTTGCAACGATGCGGCTCATATATAAATATTCCTCCCCGGCATTTAGCAGTTGCAAAACCAGGATGGCAGGAAGAGAAACTGGAAGAGCAGCAATGGTTGACAGCCAAATTAAAACCAGGAATGCTGGGCTAGCGGGGAGCTTGTTTCTCGTAGCAGCCGGTTGTCCAAATTTATGAAGCGTTCTTGATTTCGGGACGCCAAGTAACAAAACAGGAAATTTTGCAAAAACTATGTTCGTTTTGGGGACATTTCCGTCAAAACTGCTAGACTAATAACAGTTTGTTTAGTGACCATTCAAAGTTACAAAGGCATTTTTAAAAA
>JAKOOJ010000017.1:18332305-18389145 GCA_022577455.1 Arizona elegans
TACCTGTATTGGGCTCAGTTGCGGTTGTAAGTTGCAAGAGCCTGTAGTACAGTGGACTAAAGCACTGTTATTAACATCTGCTGCCTGCAATTACTGCTAGTTCGAATCTCCCCAGGCTCAAGGTTGACTCAGCCTTCCATCCTTTCTAAGGTAGGTAAAATGAGGACCCGGATTGTGGAGGCAATAAACTGACTTTGTATAAATATACAAAAGTATGAAGGCTATTGCTTAACGCATTGTAAGCCGCCCTGAGTCTCTGGAGAAGGACGGCATATAAATTGAAGCAAAAAAAAAAAAAGTTGAGGACCTCTATTGGGCTGAATTGCAGTCATAAGTTGAGGACTTACCTGTATTGGACTCACTTATAGTTGTAAGTCAAGGACTTACCTTACTTACGGTCGTACATCGAGGACTTACCTGTATTGGGCTCAATTGCGATCGTAAGTCGAGAACTACCTGTATTGGACTCTTACAGTCATAAATCAAGGACTTACCTGTATTGGACTCATTTATGGTCGTACGTCGAGGAATTACCTGTACTGGGCCCAATTGCAGTTGTAAATTGAGGACTACCTGTAGCAAGTTCCGTTTGGAAGCGGAGTCTGGCTGGGATTCAGAGACTGACGTCAAACCTCTAAGGCGGGGGGGGCGGGATGGGGAGCGAGAAGTTAGGGAGGAAGTCAGAACCCATTCTTGGGGTCTCGCCCCACCTTTCCTGCCAAGCCTTCCCCCCCCATTCCCAAGTTGGGGGAGAGGGAGGGGCTCCCTCTGGCCACCCTGACCTCTCCCCCCACGTCAGAGGGCATTGTTCCCACCGCAAAGGGACTTCCTCCGATATGCAGGAATTTCCTCAGCCCCCGAGGTTATCAAATCTGCTTTTTCTTGAGTTTTGTTTCCAAAAACACTCCCTGAAATCTCCGTGTTCCCTGTACATTTTGTCCTGGGTTGTTGTTTTTTTCCAAGCGAGAGAAAGTGCAAAAGCCAGATTTTGCATCGTGGGGCTGAATCCTGAGTTTCCCCTTTTCCTGGCCGTCAGCACACCTTGAAATCACACTCACACAATCAGCTGGCCTGGCTTTAAGAGGGGTGGGCTTCCACTCCCAGAATTCCCCAGCCAGCCACGCTTTAAGATGGGTGGACTTCAGCTCCCAGAATTCGCCACTCCTGCTTTAAAATGGGTGGTTTTAAACACCCAGAATTCCCCAGACAGCATGCTTTAAAAGGGGAGGACTTCCACTCCCAGAATCCCCCAGCCAGCATGCTTTAAGAGGGATGGACTTCCACTCCCAGAATTCCCCAGCCAGCATGCTTTAAGAGGGATGGACTTCCACTCCCAGAATTCCCCAGCCAGCATGCTTTAAGAGGGATGGACTTCTACTCCCAGAATCCCCCAGCCAGCATGCTTTAAGAGGGGTGGGCTTCCACTCCCAGAATCCCCCAGCCAGCCATGCTTTAAGAGGGGTGGGCTTCCACTCCCAGAATCCCCCAGCCAGCATGCTTTAAGAGGGGTGGGCTTCAGCTCCCAGAATTCCCCAGCCAGCATGCTTTAAGAGGGGTGGGCTTCAGCTCCCAGAATTCCCCAGCCAGCTATGCTTTAAGAGGGGTGGACTTCCGCTCCCAGAATCCCCCAGCCAGCCATGCTTTAAGAGGGGAGGACTTCCACTCCCAGAATCCCCCAGCCAGCCATGCTTTAAGAGGGGAGGACTTCCACTCCCAGAATCCCCCAGCCAGCCATGCTTTAAGAGGGGTGGACTTCCACTCCCAGAATCCCTGAGCCAGCCATGCTTTAAGAGGGGAGGACTTCCACTCCCAGAATCCCCCAGCCAGCCATGCTTTAAGAGGGGTGGACTTCCACTCCCAGAATCCCCCAGCCAGCCTGCTTTAAGAGGGGTGGACTTCCACTCCCAGAATCCCCCAGTCAGCCATGCTTTAAGAGGGGAGGACTTCCACTCCCAGAATCCCCCAGTCAGCCATGCTTTAAGAGGGGAGGACTTCCACTCCCAGAATCCCCCAGCCAGCCTGCTTTAAGAGGGGAGGACTTCCACTCCCAGAATCCCCCAGCCAGCCATGCTTTAAGAGGGGAGGACTTCCACTCCCAGAATCCCCCAGTCAGACATGCTTTAAGAGGGGTGGACTTCCACTCCCAGAATCCCTGAGCCAGCCATGCTTTAAGAGGGGTGGACTTCCACTCCCAGAATCCCCCAGCCAGCCTGCTTTAAGAGGGGTGGACTTCCACTCCCAGAATCCCCCAGTCAGCCATGCTTTAAGAGGGGTGGACTTCCACTCCCAGAATCCCCCAGTCAGCCATGCTTTAAGAGGGGAGGACTTCCACTCCCAGAATCCCCCAGCCAGCCAAGCTTTAAGAGGGGAGGACTTCCACTCCCAGAATTCCCCAGCCAGCCTGCTTTAAGAGGGGTGGACTTCCACTCCCAGAATCCCCCAGCCAGCCATGCTTTAAGAGGGGTGGACTTCCACTCCCAGAATCCCCCAGTCAGACATGCTTTAAGAGGGGTGGACTTCCACTCCCAGAATCCCTGAGCCAGCCATGCTTTAAGAGGGGTGGACTTCCACTCCCAGAATCCCCCAGCCAGCCTGCTTTAAGAGGGGTGGACTTCCACTCCCAGAATCCCCCAGTCAGCCATGCTTTAAGAGGGGAGGACTTCCACTCCCAGAATTCCCCAGCCAGCCATGCTTTAAGAGGGGTAGACTTCCACTCCCAGAATTCCCCAGCTGGCATACTGTGTTGACCCCTCTTAAAGGCTGGGGAATTCTGGGACTTGAAGTCCACAAGTCTTGAAGTTGCCAAGGTTGGACATTCCTGTGTTAAACAAATCTTTGATTGGCGGTTATCAAACGACTGAACATCTCCAGACCTTCAGAGTCTCTTAAGTTCTCCTCTCCATCTCCTCCTCCTGTGATGGTGGTTTTGTAAGCGATGATTCAGTGGATGCGACTTGCCTGGACTGGATCTTGGCAGAAGTGGGCTTGTCCACTGGGAAGTGGGCTGGGGAGGCCAGCGAAGCGCGGTGAAGCACAATTCCTCTGAACAAAATGTAGGCCTGTGTGTGTGTATGTCAGAGGTGGGTTTCAGCAGGTTCTGACCAGTAACGGAAATTTTGAGTAGTTTGGAGAACCGGTAGTAAAAATTCTGACTGGCCCCGCCCCCATCTATTCTCTGCCTCCCGAGTCCCAGCTGATTGGGAGGAAATGGGGATTTTGCAGTATCCTTCCCCTGCAATGAGGTGGGAATGGAGATTTTGCAGTATCCTTCCCCCTGGAGTGATTGGGAGGAAATGGGGATTTTGCAGTATCCTTCCCCTGGATTGAGGAGGGAATGGAGATTTTACAGTATCCTTCCCCTGGAGTGGGGAGGAAATGGGGATTTTGCAGTATCCTTCCCCTGCAGTGAGGTGGGAATGGAGATTTTACAGTATCCTTCACCTGCAGTGGGGAGGAAATGGGGATTTTACAGTATCCTTCCCCCTGGAGAGAGGAGGGAATGGAGATTTTACAGTATCCTTCCCCCTGGAGAGGGGTGGGAATGGAGATTTTACAGTATCCTTCCCCCTGGAGAGGGCTGGGAATGGAGATTTTACAGTATCCTTCCCCCTGGAGAGAGGTGGGAATGGAGATTTTGCAGTATCCTTCCCCTGGATTGAGGAGGGAATGGAGATTTTACAGTATCCTTCCCCCTGGAGAGGGATGGGAATGGAGATTTTGCCGTATCTTTCCCCTACATTGGGGAGGAAATGGGGATTTTGCAGCAACCTTCCCCTGGACTGTGGTCGCAGCCTAGTGGTTACAGCTACCTGACTCTCCCTCCCCTGTTCCCCCTTGTAGGTTACCTGCTGATGACGGACGACTGGTTCTCGGAGTTCGTGTACGAAGTGGTCATCGACCGCAAACACGTCCCAGAGGAGGTCCTGGACGTGCTGCAGCAGGAGCCCTTTTGCCTGCCCGCCTGGGATCCCATGGGGGCTCTGGCCCACTGAGCAGTCGGGAGAAGGAGGGGACCCCCCCCTCTCCTTCTGGGTCAACTCCAAGCCGGCGGGAGCCCCGGAGTGGGGGGGTTTGGGGTCTGCAGCCCGGGATGGATGGGAGGACCGACTTCCCAGCTAGAGGTGCTAACATTCACACATACCACCACCCCCCACCCTTCAGAAGGCGCCGTCCACCTCTGGCCGGGTGTGTGTGGGGTGGGGGGGTCGTCTCCTTGCATCGGCGTTTCTGCTTTTCATTGTAACACGGTGCCACCTTCTTTTTTTCTTTCTTTTTTTAAATGGCTTTTTAAACTCATCTTAACGCACTCATTCTAAAACGGGGAAGGGGTTCTTTTGAACGAGCTGTATTCAAAAACAAAAAAAAACATGGAAGATTTTAGTAGGACTCTTTCTAAACCGGAAATGGAGGGTTTCGCACCGTTGAATCGAGATGCACAATTCGGGGGGGGGGAGGATGGATCCCCCCCTTGGGGGTCCTTGCCCTGCTGCCTCGTCGGAGGATAAGATTCGGGGCGATGTGGGTCTCTTATCCTGTAATTTCTACCTGTCCCCATCTTTTTCAGGCTGGTTTTTCGACAACCTGGCTGGCCGATTTTCTTTACTGAATTCTATTCAAAGCAAAAAAAAAAAATAATAATATAAGGAAAATATATCTTAACGATCATAATGGCCTCCGGACCGATAACTGGACAGTCCGCGATGCGTCTTACCTGAGGGCACCAGGTTGGAGAAAGATAGTTTTCTTTTTTTTTTTTTGCTTTTGCTCAACAGGATTCCAGTTGGTGGGATCTCCTTTTGGTGGGATCTCCCTTTGGCGAGATCTCCCCTTCCCCATGGGGAAGGCAGAGCGAACAATTGTTATAAAAACAGGCCGGCCAAGACCTCCCCCCCTTCCCTCTCCTCCCCCCCAGTGAAAGGGAAGCATTGAAAAATAATAATAAATAAATAAATAAATAAACCGCATTTCCTATGTCCTCAACAACTCTTATGGTGCTATGAAGTATTTTAATTAAAACACTTGCCTGAATTGACGTTTTTGGTCTCCTGGTTTGATCTTAGGGACTAGCGCCTTGCAAAGGAAGATGGAAACGGCCTATGAATGAGATTGCATTGGAATAATTAGAAGGAATAAAAACAGGTTTTTTTTGTTTGTTTTTTTTGCTGGTCCAATATCCATAAAAAGGTTGTGCAGCAATTTAGGGCACGTCATAGGTAGTCCTCAATTTACAACCACTCGTTTAGTGACCAAAGTTATAACGGCACCAGAAAAAAGGTGACTTATGTCGGTTTTTCACACTTATGACCATTGCAGCATCCCCGTGGTCATGTGATCAAAGTTCAGACGCTTGGCAACTGATTCATATTTATGACGGACACAGTGTACCGGGGTTATGTGATCCCCTTTTGCGACCTTCTAACAAAGTCAATGGGGGAAGCCGGATTCACTTAACAACAATCAAAGTCTCCTGATTGGATCAAAGTCCCCCGGTTGGTTTTCATGGCTAAGGCAGGACTCGAACTCGCAATCTCCTGGTCATTGGTTGAAATTCACCCAACCAGCTTCTACGCCTAAGGCAGGACTAGAACTCACGGTCTCCTTGCGATTGGCCCAGAATCACCCAGCTGGCTTTCAATGGCTAAGGCGGGACTAGAACTAATCGTCTCCTGGTGATTGGCTGAAAGTCACCCAATTTAGGCTTCTATGCCTAAGGCGGGACTAGAAAGTTCCGAATTAGCCGCAGGGAGACCCGAGTTCCAATCTACCCTCCAGGCTCCACCAGGAAATTCGAGCTGAGCTCTCTCTCTCTCTCAGCCCCACCTACCTTGCAGGGTTCAGGAGAGGGCCGGGGGGGGGGGGGGGCGGCTACATGAGAGGCAGAAAATGAAAAATAAATAGTTTTGCAGCCTCCACATTTTTTTTTAATTCCTTCCCTGATGGTTTTGCAGGCGGCATCGGCTTTGATCTGCAAGCCTCACAGGCGTTTTTTCTTTTTCTTTGCCCCAGAATCCAAAGCAGGAGTCTAAGCCTCCCCCAATAAAAAATTGTGCTTCTTACAGAACTACAGAATAATTGGAAGTTGGAAGGGACCCTCGAGGTCTTCCAGTCCAACCCCCTGCTCAAGAAGGAGACCCTATACCATTCCAGACCAATGGTTATCCAATCTCTTCTTAAAAACCTCCAGTGTTGGAGTATTCACAGCTTCTGGTGGAAAGCAGTTCCACTGGTTAATTGTCCTCACTGTCAGGAAGTTTCCCCTTAGTTCCAGGTTGCTTCTCTCCTGGATTAGTTTCCATCCATTGCCCTTCCTTCCTTCCTCCTCCTCCCTCCCATCCATCCATCGAATAAGAGAGTTGGAAGGGACCTTGGAGGTCTTCTAGTCCAGCCCTTTGCACAAGCAGGAGACCTCACTCCATTTCAGACAAATGGCTGCCCAGTCTCTTCCTAAAAACCTCCAGTGATGGAGCGTCCATGACTTCTGGTGGCAAGCAGTTCCACTGGTTAATTGTCCTCACTGTCAGGAAATTTCTCCTTAATTCCAGGTTGCTTCTCCCCTTGATTAGTTTCCATCCGTTGTTTCTTCTCCTGCCTTCAGGTGCTTTGGAGAATAAATTGACCTCCAACTCTTCTTTGGGGGCAGCCCCTCAAATATTGGAAGATGCTATCGTATCTCCCTGCCCCCTCCCCAAAGTCCTTCTTTTCTCTTGACTAGCCAAACCCAAGTCGTGCAACTGTTCTTCATATGTTTTAGTTTTTCACACTTACGACCGTTCACGTGATCAAAATTCAGAGGCTTGACCGCTGACTCAAATTTACGACGCTGGCAGTGTCCCAGGGTCCTCCTGGCCAGCAAAGTCCATGGGGAAGCTGGATTCGCTCAACAACCGCGCGACTCACTTAACGACTGCAGGGATTCACTTAACAGCCGCGGCCAAGTTCACTTAGTCAACGTCTCGCTTAGCAACGGAAACTTTGGATTCAATTGTCGTGAGAAGATTACTTGTACACAGTACTAAGAGTGGCCTACAGAGGGCAGCAGTGGCTCCTTTAGGGAGGGGCCGTGAAAGTGTCAGGGATGGAGCTGGGAAAGGATGGGGTGGGGGGGGGTCTTGGAGATAATTTCCCCCCCCTCCTCACCATTATTATTTGCATTATTATTTTTTTACTTTTTTGGACCTTTTTAAAATATTATTTGGCATTATTTTTACAAATAAATTGTAATATAAATTGTCATATAAATTGCATAAATAAATAAGGCAGTGAATCTATCCTCCGCACCTTCCCCCTCTTACAGGTAGTCCTCAACTTAACAACCATTCATTTAGTGACCAAAATTACAACGGCATTGAAAAAAGCGACTTAGGACCGTTTTTCACACTTACAGCCGTTGCAGCATTCCCCCCCACCAGGTCACGTGATCCCAATTGAGAGGCTGACTCGTATTTATGACCGTTGGGGTGTCCCGGAGTGATGTGATCCCCTTTTGCGACCACCTGACAAGGTCCCTGGGGAAGCCGGATTCACTTAGTGACAAATGGCTGCGATGGTTCACTTAACGACGGTGGCAGAAAAAGTCGTAAAATGGGACAAAACTCACTGAAGCGCTGTCTCGCTTCGCGAGGGAACTTTTGGGCTCCATTCTGACCATGAGGACTAGCTGCATTATTACAAATAAGCCAAGGTGGCAAATGCACACAATACTCCTTCCTCCTCCTCCTTTCCTCACCACAACAACCCTGTGAGGTGGGCTGGGCTGCGAGAGAGAGAGAGAGAGAGAGAGAGAGAGGGAGGGAGGGAGGGAGGGAGGGATTGGGCTTTTCCCTTCCCTTTCTTTCCAACCACTCCCTCTCCTTGTTGGTTCTGTCCAGGAACAGCCCAGGCTGGTGGAGGATGGAGGGGGGGGACAAATGAAAGCAGCCCCCTCCCACAAGAGGATGCCCTGCATCCTCTAATCTTTCTGGGCACCCCAAGATGGCTCTGCCCTTCGAGCAGAAGGTGGAAAGCTGCCTCCAGCACAGAGGACAACTACCTTTCAGTTCCAGTGATTAAGGGGTGGGGGTTTCTGTGCCCGAAGTTTGTCCTCCATGGGTGCACAAAAGGGGAGGAGTCTTTATGTCCCAATCCCATCCCCCCATGAGTGTGCAAAAGGGGAGGGGTCTTCTGTGCCCCAAAGCCCCTCATGAGTGTGCAAAAGGGGAGGAGTCTTTATGTCCCAATCCCATCTCCCATTAGTGTGCAAAAAGGGAGGGGTTGTGGGCCCCAAGCCCCTCATGAGTGTGCAAAAGGGGAGGGGTCTTCTGGCCCCAAGACCTTCCCCTAAGTGTGCAAAAGGGGAGGGGTCTTGTACATTCCAATCCCATCTCCCATTAGTGTGCAAAAAGGGAGGGGTCTTCTGTGCCCCAAGACCTTCCCCTAAGTGTGCAAAAGGGGAGGGGTCGTGGGCCCCAAGCCCCTGATGAGTGTGCAAAAGGGGAGGGGTCTTGTACATTCCAATCTCATCTCCCATTAGTGTGCAAAAGGGGAGGAATCTTCTGTGCCCCAGGACCTTCCCCCAAGTGTGCAAAAGGGGTGCCCTCCTCCATAGGGGTGCAACTCAACCGTCTCCTTTCTGCCTGCTTGCAGGGAAGGGAAGGAATGTTGGGGTCACCCCCCCTTCACCTGGGGGCAGTTTCTGCTCAGCCCCCCACCCCCCACCCCAGGAGAGGGTCTGAGGTTGCCACAAACCCCGGACTCTGGTTCCTTCCCCCCAACCCCACTTTCAAATCACTACTTATTCCAATAATTCGTTGCAGCTCACAGACGCCGGTGCCTTATCCTTTATTTCTGTATTTTATTTATTTTTCATTTAAAAAAAAAATCAGACTTCTGCAAAGGCCCCAGAAGCCCCTAAAAGGGTTTCCAATCGGGGAACAAAACAGAATTGCAATATATATTCATATTATTATGAATTATTACATCGATTCGAGCTTCGTAGAAGCAGAGGGGTGGAAGGGACTCTGGAGGTCTTCTAGTCTGACCCTCTGCCTATGGGCAGGAGTAACAGGTACAGCAGCTGCAACTCCACCCCAAAATATCATTTAAATCTCACTCCATCCTCTTTAAGGGGGTCTCCTGTGGGGGGCTGATACCCCCCACTCCTGAAATCTCTCCTTGTTAATCAAATATATTGGCCACAATTGGCCCCTCCTCATTTTTTGCAAAACCACACGGACAGCCAGGTGAGCAAGTACAGGTAGTCCTTGACTTATGACCCTTCATTTAATGACCAAAGTTACGACGGCCTTGAAAAAAGTGACGTAGGGCCGTTTTTCACACTTACGACCGTTGCAGCATCCCCATGATCACACTTACGACGGTTGAGTGTCCCGGGGTCACGCGATCCCCTTCATACGACCTGACAACCGGAATTCACTTAACAACCGTGTGATTAACTTAACGACTGCGGCGCTCCACTTAACAACCGTGGCAAGCAAGGTCGTAAAATGGGGCAAAACTCACTTAACGGCTGTCTCACTTAGCAACAGAAATTTGGGGCTCAGTTATATTCTTACTTGTATAATACAATCTGGTATAATAAAAAACATATATCGGTAGTCCTCGACTTACAACAGTCCCTTCAGTGACCGCTCAACGTTACAAGAACACTGAAAAAAGTGACTTATGCCCATTTTTCACACTTACGACCGTCCCCCATGGTCATGAGATCAAAATTCAGCCGTTTGGCAACTGAGTCATATTTATGATGGTCGCAAGATCCCCTTTTGCGACCTTTGGACAAGCAACGGGGAAGCCAGATTCACTTAACAACCGTGTGACTAACTTAACGACTGTGGGGATTCACTTAACAATGGTGGCAAGAAAGCTCATCAAAGGGGGGGGGAGGAAACTCACCTAACCTAACTTCAGAAGTTGTGGGAGCTTCATCCTTGGAAGCTTTCAAGAAGAGACTGGGCTGCCATCTGTCAGAAACGGTGTAGGGTCCCCTGCTTGGGTGGGGTGGAGGGTTGGACTAGATGACCTCCGAGGTCCCTTCCAACTCTGTTAATCTGTATCTCTAACCACTGCCTCGTTTAGCAGTGTTGGGCTCCATTGTGATCTTAAGTCCAGAGCTACCTGTCTAAAAACCAATTCTACAAATAATATACAAAAGAATATTAATGAGACTTGGGACGCATTTTATGAGTTGGGGGGCGGGGGAAAGTAACCGTAACAGAGTTGTAAGGGACCTTGGAGGTCATCTAGCTCAACCCCCCTGCTCAGGCAGGAGACTTATACTTGGGATTCGAACCACCGAACTGTTGACTTTGCTCGATCAACAAGCTCTAGCGTCTTATTTATTTATTAATGATTTATTTATTAATGAGATTTATATGCCGCCCTATCTCCAGCCGAACTCAGGGCGGCTCACAACAGTTAAGCAACATCTTAATAAAAAGTTAAAAAATAAAACCCAGATCTCATAATTTAACAGCTAAAAGTACAATTAAGACCGACAAGTTAAAATTAATGTAGAATTCAAACCCCATCAGTCTTAGCCACTGAGCCACGAGCCAAGTATGCATTTATTTTATTTATTTATTTATTTATTTATTTATTTTATTTTATTTTCAGATTTCTTCTACCGCCCTTCTCCTTTCGGACTCAGGGCGGTGAACAACCGCCAAAGTAAAACATTTGTACACAAAAGTTAAAATAGATTTAAAACAATTAAATAAAGTTTGGCCCATAATTTGAAACATTTCAATTCAAAAGCCAATTTCAATTTTTAAAAACCCACCATAAAATACATAAAATATATAAAATTATATATATGTATATATATATATATATATATATATATATATATATATATATATATATATATATATATATAATACATATTATATATGTATGTATGTATGTATATATATTCTTACTTCTTGGTAAGGGTTCAATTTTTAAAAACCCACCATAAAATACATAAAATATATAAAATTATATATATGTATGTATATATATATATATATATATATATATATATATATATATATATATATATATATATATAATACATATTATATATGTATGTATGTATGTATATATATTCTTACTTCTTGGTAAGGGTTTATGTGTGTTTTTCTTCTAGCCAGGTTTTCCCTACGTAACCAAGGTTTTTCTGTAGGGAAAACCTGGCTTGAAGAAAAACATATATATATATGTATGTATGTATGTATGTATGTATGTATGTATGTATGTATGTATATATATATATATATATATATATATATATATATATATATATATATATATACATACATACATACATATATATATATGTAGGCTCCAGACTCTTTCCCACGACACGTGCACGCAGCCCCCCTTCTCCCCCCCATTTGCTTTAAGGCAGATAAACGTGGGAGGGGGAAAAACACGAGTTTAATATATATATATATATATATTAATAAATATATATATAATTTAATATTATATATATATTAAACTCGTGTTTTCCCCCTCCCACGTTTATCTGCCTTAAAGCAAATGGGGGGGAGAAGGGGGGCTGCGTGCACGTGTCGTGGGAAAGAGTCTGGAGCCCCCAAGTGGGTTCCCCCTTCTCCATGAGGACTAGAAGCTCCGCCGGCAGCTGCCAACCCCCGATCTCCTCCTTGCCTCCCGACCGCCCCCTCCCCATCAAGCCCAGCCCCAGCCCAACCCATCCTCGGCAGCTGATCCCTCCGGGCGCTTTGGAGATCTGGTGTCTCCTTCAATGGATTCACCACCTCCGGGCGGAGAGCCGCAGCCGCGATCCCGAGGGAAGGCGAAACTTTGCTAGGAGACTTTCCCGGGAAAGACGGGAGCGAAGGCAAGCAAGGAAGGAAGGAAGGAAGAAAAGAAGAAGAGAAGAACGCCAGAAAGGAAGACTAGAGAGCGAGTTTGGAGAGCTTTTGAACTCCGGACCATGTGAGAACCGGCTGCAGAATTCCTCCTGTCTTCTGCTTGTGCCCAAAATGTCTAGATTGGGGTGAAACCGACTCAAGACTTTGCAAAGAAGCTCTTGCTAAAACAGGTAATTTTTAATTTTAATTAATTTAGCTTCTCTCTCTCTCTTTCTCTCTCTCTTTCTCTCTCTTTTAAATCCATTTTATCATCCTGGATGCAAAACTAGAGGTAGAGCAAAGATTTGTGGTTTTTTTTTTTCCCCCATGCCATGCTGAGGTTTTGCTTTCTCTCTGTTGCCTAACTTCAAGGCAAGGCACGGATGGGTGTTACACCATGTAGTACTCCCACACAGGCTTGCTTTAATTCGGCCGGAGAGTGTCTCCTAGGTGTACAACGGGGAGACAGATCCTCTCCCAGCACCGCCTCCCTCTCTAAATAAAAATAAAAATAAAATCAAAGGTCTCTTGTAGAGAGTTAGGCTTTGAACTTCTTTCTTTCAAAGGTTTTTCTCCTTCCTTCCTTCCTTCTTTCCTTTCTTCCTTTCTTCCTTCCTTCCCTCCCTCCCTCCTTTCTTCCTTCCTTCCTTCCTTCCTTTCTTTCTTTCTCCTTCCTTCCTCCTTTCTTTCTTTCTTTCTTCCTTTCTTCCTTCCTTTCTTTCTTCCTTCTTCCTTCCTTCCTTCCCTCCCTCCCTCCCTCCTTTCTTTCTTTCTTCCTTCTTCCTTCCTTCCTTTCTTTCTTTCTCCTTCCTCCCTCCTTTCTTTCTTTCTTTCTTTCTTCCTTCCTTCCTTTCTTTCTTCCTTCTTCCTTCCTTCCATCCCTCCCTCCCTCCTTTCTTTCTTTCTCTCTTTCTTTCTTCCTTCTTCCTTCCTTCCTACTTTCTTTCTTTCTTCCTTCTTCCTTCCTTCCTTCCCTCCCTCCCTCCTTTCTTTCTTTCTTCCTTCCTTCTTCCTTCCTTCCTTTCTTTCTCCTCCCTCCCTCCCTCCTTTCTTTCTTTCTTCCTTCCTTCCTTCCTTCCTTTCTTTCTTCCTTCCTTCTTCCTTCCTTCCTCCTTTCTTTCTTTCTTTCTTCCTTCTTCCTTCCTTCCTTCCTTCCTTCCTTCCCTCCCTCCCTCCTTTCTTTCTTTCTTTCTTTCTTTCTTCCTTCTTCTTTCCTTCCTTCGTTCCTTCCTTTTCTTGGTCCCTCCACGCTTCCCGCTTCTCCCTTCTGGAGGATGAGGAATTGGATCCTTCAGTGTGTTTGCACAATGTTTGACAAAGAGGGTGCAACAAATTTATTTAGCTCTTTCTTTTTTTATATATAAAAAAAGTTTTTTTATTTTATAAACAAACAATACATAATCAATCATTATAGCTTCTGAATACATCTTTTAAATCTTCTTTTTACTCCTCCAATATTTATCATATCTTAATATTGTCATTCCCTTTATTATAAATTTATTTCGCTCTTTCTGACGCAGGTCAAAATTTGGGGTTTTAAGGGAGCAGGGAAGAGGTTTTGAGTGGGAGCTAAAATCTGGCTGAATCGTAGGATAAACGATTGAGGGAGCTAGGTGTGTCACACCTACTGAAGAGAAGGCTTGGGGGGGGGGCATGAGAGCATCTTCCAGTATTTGAGGGGCTGCCGCAAAGAAGGGGGAGTCCACTTATTTTCCAAAGCACCCGAAGGCAGGACAAGAAGCAACGGATGGAAAAACTAATCAAGGAAACATCAAACCTAAAATTAAGGAGAAATTTCCTATCAGTGTTATCCTGTATTCTGTTGCATCTGGACCGCAAATATTGCCGCTAAATTGTAATTTGTCTTAAAGCAGCACCAGGGAAAAATGTATGACAATATGAGGATAGCGTGAACCCAAAAGAAGAGAATATTTTCTCTTCCTCACCAAACGTTCGCTGAGTTTGGTGGCTTTCTTGCAAACGTTTCATGACCCAACTAGGGAACATCATCAGTGCTAGAAGGGGAAAGGGTTTGTGGAGAAGAGGAGGACAGTGGGGTCGTTGGTGCTGACCAAGCTAGGTGGCTTTCTGGCAGACCTTTCACCACCCAACTAGGGGACATCATCAGTGCTAGAAGGGAGTGGGGTTTGCAAAGAGGGAACAGGACAAAATGAAAAGAAAAATGGAAACCCATCAAGGAGAAAACCAACCTAGAATTAAGGAGAGACATTCCTGACGGTGAGAACAATTAACCAGTGGAACAGCTTGCCACCAGAAGTTGTGGGTGCTGCTCCATCATTGGAAGTTTTTAAGAAAAGACTGGACAGTCATTTGTCTGAAATGATATAGGCTCTCCTGCTTGAACGGGGCTGGACTAGAAGACCTCGAAGGTCCCTTCCAGTCCTAGGAATCTATATTCTGTGTGTGGGTTGTAACACAACCACCCTTTAATCAGGGCTACATAAAAAGAACGTGTGACATCAATTTTAGGACTGAGAATTTCTCTTCCACGGTATTTTGGCCTTTTTTTCCCTTCAAGAGACGAGGGTGAATTTCCTACCCAGCTGATGCAAGATGCCCTCACTCAAATTTCCTCTTTAAGATGAGTGACGCTTAATGAGCAGTTGCCAAGAAAAGGAAGCTCATATTTTTCAAAAGGGAAGTAGAGTTTGGGATGCTGAAGGGAGTTTTGGGTGTGTAAAGATAGACTGATTTTTTTTCCAATTTTCCCAGCCCTCGCTTGAATTTTTTTTGAATGGTGTGGCTTGAAATATGATGAATAAAACTTGAATTTAAGAAGGGAAATGGTGTAGATTTGGGGAGGGGGGAATCCACAAAGAAAGAAGGACCACGAGTGACATGATAGCATCTTCCAATATTTGAGGGGCTGCCACAAAGAAGATTTGGGGGTCAAGCTATTCTCCAAAGCACCTGAAGGCAGGACAAGAAGCAACGGAGGGAAACAAATCAAGGAGGGAAGCAAGCTAGAACTAAGGAGGAATTTCCTGACAGTGAGGACAATTAACCAGTGGAACAACTTGCCACCAGAAGTTGTGCATGCTCCATCACTGGAGGTTTTTAAGAAGAGGCTGGACAGCCATTTCTCTGAAATGGTATAGGGTCTCCTATTTGAGCAGGGGGTTGGACTAGAAGACCTCCAAGGTCCCTTCCGACTGTGTCATTGTGTAATTCTGTAAAAAAATCCAGTGTCTCTGCTGATTTGTTTTGTGCTGGAGGAAAAACTCCTCACGACCCCAGAAAAATGACATACCGTAGGTGAGTTCTTTCTTCTTTTTTCCCCAAACTTTTTTAAACTTTATTATAATATAAAATACAAATGGAAACGAGGATAATCTGGGAATAAGGGAAGGAAAAGAAGGAAAAGCCCAGAAATTGAAAACTTACCAATCCTCTCCACTTCCTCACCATTTATGTACAAATGGTATGTATTTGCCATTTTTAGGGTTTAGGGCTGGGGAATTTTTGCTGGGTGGGATTGTGTCCTGGGATTGTCATGTATGTTGGGCTTGGTCTCTGGGTGTTGTGTGAATTTCATTGTTTGGGTATACAGTGTATATATATATATATATATATATTCTTATTTCTTCGTAGGATTTATGTGTGTTTTTCCTCTAGCCAGGTTTTTCCTATGTAACCAAGGTTTTTTTGCAGCCCTAGCTCAGTGGAATCACATCCACTCAATTATATATATATATATATATATATATATATATATATATATATATATATATATATATATATATATATATATATATATATATATATATAAAAGGAGGTGCAAAGTAAGAGGGGGGAAAATAGCAGTGACTTCCAACTTTTTTTCGGTGCAGAAGAATACAAAATATACTAGCCCTGATGATGTTTGGTCTTGGTGGCGCAGCAGACTAAAGTACTATTAAGTAGCACCAGCTGCCTGCAATTACTACAAGTTCGAATCTCGCCAGGCTCAAGGTTGACTCAGCCTTCCATCCTTCCGAGGTAGGTAAAATGAGGACCCAGTTTGTGGGGGCAATAAGTTGACTTTGTATACAAAAGAACACCGCTTGGGGGGGCCAAAAGCCCTACTAAGCAGGTATATACAAAAGTATGAAGGCTATTGCTTAAAAGCATTGTAAGCTGCCCTGAGTCTCCGGAGAAGGGCGGCCTATAAATCGAACCAATAAATAAATAAACAATAAATAAATAAATGTTACCTGGTTGGGTAATGAAATGTCTGCAAAAAAACCCCCAAGTTGAGAGAGCACCAAGGACTTCACAGTCCTCTTCCTCCTCCTCCTCTTCCTCCCTTCTAGCACTGATAATGTTACCTAGTTGGGTAACGAAACGTCTGCAAAAAAAAAAAAAAAAACCCAGGCTGAGAGAGCACCAAGGACCTCACAGTTCAACCCTGAGCTACAAATATTCTCCTTTTATTGATAGAAATTACAATTACAATCTCAACTTTTTGATTTACATATTTTGTAAGCATGAGCCGTTTATATAACAAATTAATAGAATCATCAAAAATCAAAGTTTCTTTTTTTTAATGGTTGTTTTGAGTCCAGAAGTGGTTTCCAAGTAGAAACAAAACAGGATAAATTCTTTTCTTTAATTAAAGCAGTTAGAACATAGAATAATAACCGGGTTAGAAGGGACCTTGGAGGTCTTCTAGTCCAACCTCATGCTTAGGCAGGAGACCGTATACCATTCCAGATAAATGCTTGTCCGTTCTCTTCTTGAAAACCTCAACTGTTGGAGCGCCCACGACTTCTGGTGGCAAGCAGTTCCACTGATTAATTGTCCTCATTGTTAGGAAGTTTCTCCTTATTTCTAGGTTGCTGCTCTCCTTGAGTAGTTTCCATCTGTTGCTTCTTGGAGCGCCCACAAATTAATTCATCTCTTCAAGGTCTGGGCCTGGTGGCTCAGCAGACTGATTGCATTGTGATTAACACCAGCTGCCTGCAATTACTGCAGGTTCGAATCTCGCCAGGCTCAAGGTTGACTCAGCCTTCCATCCTTTCTAAGGTAGGTAAATTGAGGACCCAGTTTGTGGGGGCAATAAGCTGACTTTGTATAAATATACAAAAGGATGAAGGCTATTGCTTAGCGCATTGTAAGCCGCCCTGAGTCTCCGGAAAAGGGCGGCATATAAATCAAATAAAAAAAAAAAAAAGTCCTATCTGTAGAAGATATTTCTCTTGCAGTTGGCTTGATGTTTGGAATAAACTATCATGGTTTGAGAGGACAGGAGGCAACCTGGCTTAAAATGCGGTGAGGGCAGATAAGAACATTCCACTGTTTCGGGTTTTGCAGATAACTCCTAAAAAAGGGAATTTTACGAGACAAGCAAAGATGGACGCTTCTGTTATCTCTTTAGAAATCAATGTTGTGAAATGGATCTTAAATCAAGAAATGGCTTGTTTGACCCGCTAGTTTCTCCTGCACAGGACGGAGGGGTGGAATTCGTAACCTAGAAGAATAGAATAGAATAGAATAGAATAGAATAGAATAGAATAGAATAGAATAGAATAGAATAGAATAGAATAAAAAATATGGATGGGAGGGGAGGGGAGGGGAGGGAAGGGAAGGGAATGCAATACAATACAATACAATACAGGAATGGAGTGGAATGAAGTGGAATAGAATAGAATAGATGGATGGGGAGGGGAGGGGAGGGGAGGGGAGGGAAGGGAAGGGAATGCAATGCAATGCAATACAATACAATACAGGAATGGAGTGGAATGAAATGGAATAGAGTAGAGTAGAGTAGAATAGAGTGGAATAGAATAGAATAGAATAGAATAGAATAGAATAGAATAGAAAATATGGAATGGAATGGAATGGAATGGAATGGCATAGAATAGAATAGAGTAGAGTAGAGTAGAATAGAGTGGAATAGAATAGAATAGAATAGAATAGAATAGAATAGAATATGGAATGGAATAGAATTAGAATTAGAATAGAATAGAATAGAATAGAATAGAATAGAATAGAATAGAATAGAATAGAATGGAATAGAATATGGAATGGAATAGAATTAGAATAGAATAGAATAGAATAGAATAGAATAGAATAGAATAGAAAATATGGAATGGAATGGAATGGAATGGAATGGCATAGAATAGAATAGAGTAGAGTAGAGTAGAGTAGAATAGAGTGGAATAGAATAGAATAGAATAGAATAGAATAGAATAGAATAGAATATGGAATGGAATAGAATTAGAATTAGAATAGAATAGAATAGAATAGAATAGAATAGAATAGAATGGAATAGAATATGGAATGGAATAGAATTAGAATAGAATAGAATAGAATAGAATAGAATAGAATAGAATAGAATAGAATAGAATAGAAAAGAGAAAATGTGGAATGGATGGGATGGGTGGAAGGGAAGGGAATACAATACAATACAGGAGTGGAGTGAAATGAAATAGAATAGAAAAGAAAAGAGAAAAGAAAAGAAAAGAAAAGAATAGAAAAGAAAAGAAAAAAGAAAAAAGAAGAGAAAAGAAAAAGAAATGAAAATATGGAATGGATGTGATGGAAGGGAATAGATACAATACAATACAGGAATGAAGTGGAGTGGAGTAGAGTAGAATAAACAGAATTGGAAGGGAGCTTTGGAGGATTGGACCAATTGGATCCCACCGTTAGATCCAGCCAATTCTGTAACAACAAATGCATTTATTTATTTATTTATTTATTTATGGGTTTTTTTTTTGTTTTGCATTTCTGAAAGAGATTGTGGAGGCCTGATATCTCTCGCGCTGAGCCCAGTCGGAGCCTCAGGAAAGAGCTTTGTCCAGACAGGGCTGGAATTTCCACCCATCCGAAAAGAATGCAAGCCACAATTGTTAGAAAAAACAAGAATGATCCTAAGTAGCGCCAACTCATGGAAAAGCTCACGGGGGTGGGGTGGGGGTGAAGGTTTGTGGGTTTGTGTGTTTTGGGACAAGCAACTTCACCGCATGTTTTCAAAGCTGAGAAATTGCAAGTCCCTGGTTGTTGTTGTTTTTTTTTAAAAAAAAAAATTGGCGGCGAAGGCATAAAAGTGAGCCAAGTTTACAAAGAAAAAGAAAATGGTTAAAGACACTGCAGAAAATTGCTCCCCTATTGCTGTGCGTTTGCAGTGAGTGTGTTTGCGTGTGTGTTTGTGTTGGGGCAGGAAACAGGCAAGAGGCATTAGCAAATGTTTATAAGGCATATTCGGGTGATTTCACCCTTAACACAACACAGAGAACCGCAAACTCAGCTCACCACAACCGAGCCTCGGTTATTGTGGGAACTCAAGGTTGTGCTTGAACAAAGCTTGGATAAGACGTGTGAGTGAGTTGTGGGAACACACAGTCCCTTCGACACTAGCTCGGGGATGTAGAAGCTTGGCAGCTTGAAGAGGTGAGAAGCCCAGAATTCCCCAGCCAGCTTAGTTTAGGATCATTTTTCACTCCAGATGTTTAGACTGAATTTGGCACCTTTGTTCATCAAACAAGCCTTTCCCTAGGACCCAGGATAAGCAGATGTGATTGGCAAATGATGTTGGATGGTGCTAAAAGATTTCGTCGCAGGATGGTGGCTTCTGCCGGTGTTTGAGACAAAGCAATGGGCTTCTTTTTCAATAAATTAATCCCTAAAAATATCAGCCTTTGTCAGTCTGGCAATTGAAGAGGGGAATTCCCAAAATTCCCCAGCCAGAATGTTTTAAGAGGGGAGGACTTCCACTCCCAGAATTCCCCAGCCAGGAATGCTTTAAGAGGGATGGACTTCAGCTCCCAAAATTCCCCAGCCAGAATGTTTTAAGAGGGGAGGACTCCAACTCCCAGAATCCCCCAGCCAGCCTGCTTTAAGAGGGGTGGGCTTCCACTCCCAGAATCCCCCAGCCAGCCTGCTTTAAGAGGGATGGACTTCCACTCCCAGAATCCCCCTGCCAGCATGCTTTAAGAGGGGTGGGCTTCCACTCCCAGAATCCCCCAGCCAGCCTGCTTTAAGAGGGGAGGACTTCCATTCCCAGAATCCCCCAGCCAGCATGCTTTAAGAGGGGTGGACTTCAGCTCCCAGAATTCCCCAGCCAGCATGCTTTAAGATAGATGGACTTCAGTTCCCAGAATTCCCTATCCAGAATGCTTTAAGAGGGGAGGACTCCAACTCCCAGAATCCCCCAGCCAGCCTGCTTTAAGAGGGGTGGGCTTCCACTCCCAGAATTCCCCAGCCAGCCTGCTTTAAGAGGGGAGGACTTCCATCCCAGAATCCCCCAGCCAGCATGCTTTAAGAGGGGTGGACTTCCACTCCCAGAATCCCCCAGCCAGACATGCTTTAAGAGGGGTGGACTTCCACTCCCAGAATTCCCCATCTAGCAATTCCAGAATGCTGACTGGGGAATTCTGGGAGTTGAGGTCCACCTGATTTAAAGTTGCCAAAATTGAGAAACTTGGCTGTAATGGTAAGATTTGGAAACAGTTGAGAAGGGATTTCTTTCTTTTTTTTTTTCTGTCAATACAGCTCTAGGAATTCCGAGTGGTCTCCCATCCCAACCAGGCCCGATCCTGCTTAGCTTTGGTGCATTCAGCCAAACCTATCCAGGTCCAGGAGCCCCTCACCCCAAATTCTCCACCCAACACGAACTATCAAACTTTTTCCTTGGAAGCTATGACTGCCCAGATTCTGTCTGGCTTGACCCCCTGAGACGTCCATTGGCCCCTCGGCCTGAGCAGTGAAGAGCAGTACAGGTAGACCATTCCTGCCCACGGAGGATCGTTTTTTTTTTTTCACCAGAGCGTCTAGCGTCCACCGGCGTAGTGGGGAGGAATGCGTGGCAACCCATATGTGCAAGACGAGGGCTCGTCTTGGCACAAGCCATGGATCAGTTCTTACGCCACGTTCTCGTACCTGCTCGGGGGTGTAAAGTCCATCACGCTGCATAAAAAATCAGGGCCGGCTGAAGATCTGGCACAGGTCAGTTTCTGATTTGTGCCTAGGAGGTCCATGCCATAAAAAGTGCCAGTCTTGGGCAGATGTTGGTTGATGATTAGCCAATTACATTTGTGCCAGGTTTAACAAGGTGGTTTCGGGGGGGAGACTCCCTCCTCGGCTCTTCCTGGGAGCTCCGGATTTAAGACAGGATTAAATTTCCCATCTCTTTACAGCTGCCAGGCAGGGCGGATTTCGGAGGGGGGATTGGAGATCCAGCAATTAAACCGAGGAATTGTTGTGTCCCAGTTTGTTTTTCTTTATGACAACCTTGTGAGGTAGGCAGGCGAGAAATGGGGATTCCCTCGTGGGTTCAGGAGGCGTGGCGAGACAAGGATTGGCCAGGCAAGTTGTGGTGCATTTTTATTTTGTTTCTTTATCTTTTTATTGATCTATAATATCTACTTATTTATCTATGTTCTGTCTTTATGAATAATTCAGGGCAGCGGACATATCCAATGTACCTTCGTCTTATTTTCCCCATAACAACAACCCTGTGAGGCGGTCTGGACTGAGAGAGAGAGAGAGAGAGGGACCGGCACACAGACATCTGATTGGCTTTTATGCCTAAAGTGGGACTAGAACTCACCGTCTCCTGGTGATTGGCTGAAAGTCATCCAATTGGCTTCCAGGCCTTAAGGCAGGACTAGAACTCACTGTCTCCTGGTGATTGGCCCAAAGTCATCCAATTGGCTTTCATACCTAAGGCAGGACTAGAACTCCCAGTCTCCTGGTGATTGGCTGAAAGTCATCCAATTGGCTTCCAGGCCTTAAGGCAGGACTAGAACTCACTGTCTCCTGGTGATTGGCCCAAAGTCATCCAATTGGCTTTCAGGCCTTAAGGCAGGACTAGAACTCCCAGTCTCCTGGTGATTGGCTGAAAGTCATCCAATTGGCTTCCAGGCCTTAAGGCAGGACTAGAACTCACTGTCTCCTGGTGATTGGCCCAAAGTCATCCAATTGGCTTCCAGGCCTTAAGGCGGGACTAGAACTCACCGTCTCCTGGTGATTGGCCCAAGTCATGTAGCCAGCTTTCATACCTAAAGGCAGGACTAGAACTCCCAGTCTCCTGGTGATTGGCCCAAGTCATCCAACCAGCTTTTATGCTTAAGGTGGTACTAGAACTCACCGTTGCCTGGTCAATTGGGGAATGCAGATTCACTTAACAACCAGGTGGCTAACTTAACCACGGCAGTGATTCACTTAACAAACTGAGCCCAAAAAGATTGTAAAATGAGTTAAAACTCACTTAACGACTGCCTTGCTTAACCACGAAAAGTTTGGGCTCAACTTTCGCTATACGTCGAGGACTAGGTCGAATGCAACTCTTCCAGTCTGTCCTCCTTGTCGTGGTTTTTTTCTTTTTTCTTTTCATGCCACTGATCCAGCTCTCATGTGGCAGGCAGTTCCACGGCTCAAGTGCAGTTGTTTATGCAACCGTCTTTGTTAAAAGAGTTTTGAGGCCGTTTTCTTCTGGAGACGAGAAGCATCCAACCCAAATGAAATGCAGTCAAAATAATCCAAGGCAGGCAGAAAACAATGGGCCGCTGAAAGATTAAATCGAGTTGACATTTGACGCTCTGGCCAGAAAAAGAGGGAAAAAATAACATTTAAGGAAAAGAAGCTGGCGCCAAAAGATTTTGGTCTCAGCCGCTGACCGAACGGGTGGAATTTTTCCCTGCTGGAGATATCCAGCTTTGGGCTTTGCAAACCGCCAGCCTGTCCCCAGCCGTGTTTTGCCAACTTGGAGATGGCTGGAGATGGCTAAATTTAAGGAGCTAGATCTCAAGATTGTGTGGAGGGCGTCCGTTGGAGCAGGGGAAACAGGACGTCCCAGTCCTGATGGACCCCAAAATGTTTGAAAAGACGCAAGAAACAACTTTTGGCATCAGGGAACTCCTTGGGGTGGGATGCAGTACAGGTAGTCCTCGATTTATGACCAAAACTGGGGCCCAAAATTTATATTGCTCAGTGAGACATTTGTTAGGTAAGTTTTGCTCTGTTTTACGACTTTCGTTAAGTGAATCACAGCAGCTATTAGGTTAGCGACACTTGAATCTGGCTTCCTCCATTGAAGGTCGCAAAAGGGGATCACATGGCCTGGGACACTGGTACCGTCATAAATGTGAATCGATAGCCAAGCGTCTGAATGTAAATCACATGGTCGCGGGGATGCCAGGACAGTCGTAAGTGTGAAAAATGGTTGTAAGTCACTTTTTTCAGTACAGCTAGTCCTCAATTGAGGACGACCACAATTGAGCCCAAAATTTATGTTGCTAAGTGAGAAATGGGTTAAGTGAGTTTTGTCCCCATTTTATGACTTTTCTTGCCCGGGACATTGCAACCGTCACAAATGTGAGTGAGTTGTCAAGCATGCGAATGTAACTCGCGTGACCATGGGGGATGCTGCAACGGTCGTAAGTGTGAAAAACGGTCATAAGTCACTTTTTTCAACGCCATCGTGACTTCGAACGGTCACTAAGTGAAAAGTTGTAAGTCGAGGACTACCTGTACCGTTGTTATTTTTGAATGGTCACTAAATGAACTGCTGTAAGTCGAGGACTGCCTGTATAGATAGTCCTCGACTTATGGACACAATGGGGACTAACATTTGCAATGCTGAGCGAGAATAACAGAGTTGGGGTCTTCGAGATCATCTAGTCCAACCGGTTTCCTTCCCGTCCAGTTTCCAACAAGCCAAGTCAATGGGGGAAGCTGGATTTGCTTAGTGACCACAGAGGAAATAGTGATTCAAATCGGGTATGACTCACTTTAACGGCTGCCTGGCTTAGAAATGGATGCTCAGGTTCCAAAAGGGGTCATAAGTTGAGGACTACCTATATATATCTTGGTAGAGCCTGATAACGTTGGGCGGCCTCTAGAGCAGGTTCTCCTGCTTGAGTGGGGGACTGGACTAGAGGACCTCCAAGGTTCCTTCCATCCTATTCTATTCTATTCTATTCTATTCTATTCTATTCTATTCTATTCTATTCTATTCTATTCCATTCCATTCCATTCCATTCCAATTTCTCTATTCTATTCTATTCCATTCCATTCCATTATTCTATTCTATTCTATTCTATTCTATTCTATTCTATTCTATTCTATTCCATTCCATTATTCTATTCTATTCTATTCTATTCTATTCTATTCTATTCTATTCTATTCTATTCTATTCTATTCCATTCCATTCCATTCCATTCCAATTTCTCTATTCTATTCTATTCTATTCTATTCTATTCTATTCCATTCCATTCCATTCCATTCCATTCCATTCCATTCCATTCCATTCCAATTTCTCTATTCTATTCTATTCTATTCTATTCTATTCTATTCTATTCTATTCTATTCTATTCTATTCTATTCTATTCTATTCTATTCCATTCCATTCCATTCCATTCCATTCCATTCCAATTTCTCTATTTTATTCTATTCTATTCTATTCTATTCTATTCTATTCTATTCTATTCTATTCCATTCCATTCCATTCCATTCCATTCCAATTTCTCTATTCTATTCTATTCTATTCTATTCTATTCTATTCTATTCTATTCTATTCCATTCCATTCCATTCCATTCCATTCCATTCCATTCCATTCCAATTTCTCTATTCTATTCTATTCTATTCTATTCTATTCTATTCTATTCTATTCTATTCTATTCTATTCTATTCCATTCCATTCCATTCCATTCCATTCCATTCCATTCCATTCCATTCTATTATTATTTCCGTATTGTATTGTATTCTATTCTTCTATTCTATTTTTCTATTCTGTTCCCATATTCTGTTCTATTCTGTTATGTTTCGTTCTATTCTAAAATAAAGAGAATGGAAAGATAAAATTAATAACGTCATCAAAGGCAAGTCTCCACGGTTGATTCTTCCTCTGTTTATGGAGAATGAATAAATTGCTGACTTAATTGCAATTTAAAAAAAATAAACAAAGCTGTAGTTAAGTCTTTCCGTGTTTGGGGAGCTGGCAAAAGACATGAGATAACCAGGAACAGCTGCAGTTGAGGGTAAAATTAAAGCCCCGTGACAGCCACAACAGTCCAACTGAAGCCGCCATCTTGACTTTTTTGACCTCTGCTGTGTCAAGCACACCGCAGGCTGAGCCAGCCCCCTTCAAAATAAAAACGTCTCACTTAGGAACACAATGTTTAGGCTCAATTGTAGTCGTAAGTGGAGGACTACCTATTTGCGAAACTACACACAACACTTATTCCTGAGATTTTAAACCCGTTTCCTCCAACAACAGATGACTTAAACAGTGAGAAACGCAAATTCACTTAACAACCATGTTACAGGTAGTCCTCAACTTACAACGCTTCATTTCAGGACCGTTAAAGGAACTTAACGACCGTTTTTCACACTTATGACCATTGCAGCATCTCTCCCCCCCCCACAGTCACGTGATTGAGATTCAGAACTCTGGCCCACTGACTCATAGTTATGACGGTTGCCGTATCCTCGGGGGGGGGGGGGTGTCACGTGATTGCGACCTTCTGATGAGCAAAGTCCATGGGGAAGCCAGATTCAGAATCAGAATCAGAATAGAGTTGGAAAGGGAACCTTGGAGGTCTTCTAGTCCAGCCCCCTTTCTCAAGCAGGAGATCCTATATCCGTGATGGCGAACCTATGGCACGGGTGCCACAGGTGGCACGCGTAGCCCTATCAGTGGGCACGCGAGTTCAGCTCCGGCGCGAAACAGGCTGTTTCCTGTCTCCGGAGGGCCTCGGAGGGAGGGTGGGGGGTGGGGAAGGCCCGTTTTTTGCTCTCCCCAGCCTCCAGAGCCTCTCTAGGAAGTTGGCAAATGGGCCGTTTTCGGCCTCCGGAGGGGTGGGGAAGGCTGTTTTCACCCTCCCCAGACTCCTAGAGAGGCTCTGGAGGCTGGGGACAGCAAAAAAAACGGGCCTTCTGGTCCCACCGGAAGTTGGCAAACAGGCCATTTCTGGCCTCTGGAGGATCTCCAGGTGGGTGGGGAAGGCCCTCCCCAGACTCCTAGGAAGGCTCTGGAGGCAAGTGAGAGAGGAAAAAGGACCTACCGGGCCATCATGTGCCAGGAGCGGGGAGGGAGCTGGGGGGTTGCACACACATGCGCAGGGGGCATAGAATTATGGGTGTGGGCACGTAGGTGCACGACCCCCCCCCCAGCCCCCCCCCAATTCCTGGCACGCGATGGCGAAAAGGTTAGCCATCACTGCCTTATACCATTTCAGACAAGTGACTGTCCAGTCTCTTCTTAAAAACCCCCAGGGATGAAGCTTCACTTCACTTATTAGCTTAAATTGAAAATGAATACAGCAATCGAGAGAGATGAAGGAATTGGAAGGGAGGAGGAAGGAGAGAGAGGGATGGAAGAGTAGGGAGGAAGGAAGGGAAGGGAAAGCAGAGTAGGAGAGAAGGTAAAACAGGGGGAAAGAGAGGAGGAGAAGGAGAAGAGAAGGGGAAGTAGAGAAGAGAAGAAGAAGATGGGGAAAGAAAGTTGGAAGGAGAAGAGGGAAAGGCTAGGTTTGAGGAGAAAGATTGCTGTACAATTAAAAAAAAAAGATGAAGTGGAAGAAAGGCAGCTCTGAACCAACAAATATAAATATATTAAGAAAAAGAATGAATTCTCCCCTTTTTAAATGTAAATTTTTAAATGTAAATTTTAATTTGTTTTTAAATTATGGGGTATGTTAAATTCAGCCAAATTATTTAATTCGTTTTTTAATTCATTTTAATTTTTTTTGTATTTATGTGTTTTAATCTCCTGGCTGTTCACCGCCCTGAGTCCTTCGGGAGAAGGGCGGTATAGAAATTTAATAAAATATAAATATAATATAATTGTTTAAGAATAAAAGAGGACAAATACGTACAAATAGTAAAGTTAGAATTTAGGGATAAATGAAGAAGGTGTTTATGGATGCAAGTATAGAAATACTGAGGTATATTTTTTTTAAAAAAAAGGAAACGATATTGACAAAAATTGTAATTGAGTAAAATGGATTTGAATTGGACTAATGGTATAAGATAAGAAACGACCAACACTGTTCAGAAAAAAAAAGGAAGAAAGAAAGATATGAGTGAAGGTGGGAGAGGAGAAAAGAAAAAAAAAAACCCAATAAAACTTGTTTAAAAAAAAACAAACTTCACTTATTAGCTTAAAAAACCTGCAACGATTCACTTAATGACGGTGGCACCCAAGGTCGTAAAATGGGACAGAACTCACTGCCTCGCCTAGCCATGGAAATTTGGGGTTCGGTTGTGGTTGAAGGTTGGGGACCTCTCTATGGTTCCGCACTTTCCATAAGGCCCTGAATACGTTTTTATTTCAGCAAGGCCTGAATAGTTTTTATGGGTTAGTTTTTTAATTGTATAGCTTGGGGTTTTAAATTGGGAGGCCGATTAATTTAATTTATTTTTTAGTTATCTTAACTTTTATATTGTATGTTATTTTCATTTTCGGCTGTTCACCGCCCTGAGTCCCTTCGGGGAGAAGGGCGGGATATAAATTCAATAAATTGAATTATTAAGCTGGTTATTAAGACCAGCTGCCTGCAATTACTGCAGGTTCGAATCTCACCAAGGCTCAAGGTTGACTCAGCCTTCCATCCTTTCTAAGACGGGTAAATTGAGGACCCAGTTGTGGGGGCAATAAGCTGACTTTGTATAAATATACAAAAGGATGAAGGCTATTGCTTAGCGCATTGTAAGCCACCGAGTCTCCGGAGAAGGGGGGCATATAAATCAAATTAAAAAAATAAATAAATAAATGTGTTTTGTCTCCACAACAGGCACACTCGGTGTGTCTAGGGTGAAGTTGTGGTACCCTGGACATTCTCCAGACCATCTGCAGCCAGAAGGTCTAGTGGCCCATGGACAAGAGGACAGAGGTCTTCTAATCAGTGGGATGGAGGACACAGTCTCCAAGGAAGAGACCCAGCCTCTCCCCTCCCCGAAGGGGCCTTCGGACTGCAAAGACGGAAGCGATTGCACGGAGAACCGGCATCTCCTGGACAAGGCCACCAAGCCAACCTTGGAACTGACCGACGGGGTCCAGAAACCCAACCCAGCCAGCCATGGCGAAAATCGAGCCACCAGTCCGGTGTCCAATGGCTTCTCTGGAGCCCAGAGCCCTCTCGGTCCTGGCAAGGTGGCAGGAGACACCCTGGGCCTCCCCTCCGGACCCTCCCCTGGCCCGCCGACCACCGCCATCTTCGGGGTGGTAGGATCTCAACCGCCCTTGACGGAACAGCGGGAGAGAGAGACCTGGAGTAAAAAAATGGACTTTCTCCTCTCGGTCATCGGTTATGCGGTAGACCTGGGCAACGTTTGGCGCTTTCCGTACATATGTTACCAAAATGGTGGAGGTGAGTTCCAGTGCTTGGAAGAACACTGAACATAGAAAAATAGAGTTGGAAGGGATCTCGGAGGTCTTCTAGTCTATTTTATTGAATTTTTATTTATTTTATTGAATTTATATACCGCCCTACTCCCGAAGGACTCAGTCTAGCCCTCTGTTCAGGCAGTATTCAATTTCAGACAAGTGGCTGTCTAATCTCTTCTTAAAAACCTCCGGTGATGGAGCACCCACAACTTCTAGTGGCAAGCTGTTCCACTGGTTAATTGTCCTCACTGTCAGGATATTACTCCTTAATCCCAGGTTGCTTCTTTCCTTGATTAATTTTCACCTGTTGCTTCTTGTCCTGCCTTCAGGTGCTTTGGAGAATAGCTCGACTCCCTCTTGATCCGCCCTGAGTCTTCGGAGAGGGGCGGCATATAAATTGAATTAAATTAAATTAAATTAAATTCTTCTTTGGAGCATCCCCTGAGATTCTGTAGAACTTCTCCGTCATCCAGGTCATGGTTGTCCCACAGGTGCTTTTTCAAGAGGCAACTAGACTCTCTGGTTTTTCTTTGAAGACCTTTCGCTTCTCATCCAAGAAGCTTCTTCAGTTCTCCCGGGAGGCTTCCATGCGGCCCGATTTTGGCCGGCAGAGTGCTGCAGGAGGACTGGATGACAATGACAGTAGTGGCCAAAATTGTGGAAACCTTTTGGGAAAAGTGTATTTTCTAAAACTAGCTAATAACACCACTTGTTTTTTGGGAATAGTAGTACCATAAAGTTATATATCCATGGAAAGATAATTTAATCAAGAATGTAATGCAATAACTTTTAGGAAGGATTTGCTATTAGAATAGCAATTACAGTATAAAGTAGAAAAGTGAAACACGTAGAAAAAACGAGATACACAAAAATGATCCCCATGTCAATTAATCCTTAGTTGGGTAACTTTTAGCATGAATGACGGCCTTACAACGTCTTCCCATGGAGGGAACCAAGTCTTTGAGTTCTGCAGCTGTTCTAATGTGAAGCCAAGATTGAAGGATGGCTTCTATTAACTGGGTTTTATTGCTAGGTGGCTTCTGACTAACCAGTTTCTTTAGTCGGCTCCCTAGATTTTCAGTTGGGTGAACCTTCCCAAGTTATTCCAGCAGTGGAATAGGATTATCTGGAAACTGCCAAAAAAAAAAGTGGTGTTATTAGCCATCAAACCTCAAAAATACAATTTTCCCGAAAGGTTTCCACAATTTTGGCCACGACTGCATGTGGCCTCAAGCAACATCCTATGTTAATTAATTAATTTATTTATTTATTGGTTCGATTTATATGCCGCCCTTCTCCGGAGACTCAGGGCGGCTTACAATGCGTTAAGCAATAGCCTTCATACTTTTGTATATCCCTGCTTAGTAGGGCTTTCGGCCCCCCCAAGCGGTGTTTTTTTTTATACAAAGTCAGCTTATTGCCCCCACAATCCGGGTCCTCATTTTACCTCCCTCAGAAGGATGGAAGGCTGAGTCAACCTTGAGCCTGGTGAGATTCGAACTTGCAGTAATTGCAGGCAGCTGGTGCTACTTTAACAGCACTTTAGTCTGCTGCGCCACCAAGACACAATATTACAGTTTAATGCCAGATTTTACAAACTCCAGGTCCATTTAATCTACAATCAATGATCTCTCATTGGCGGCCAATTCTATTTACTATCCTAGAAATTTTACCTCTGCTGTTAATCTTATAATATCGTATTATTTAGGCGATTGTATTCTTATTATTAGTTGAATAATAAACATACAATAGTATAGATAGTTTTTTTCTTCCTGGAAAAACAATTTACTATTAAACAATGGGGTATAAATTTAAAAATAAAAAAGTGTCAAATGACCACGCCCAGCTCCAGCCACCCCGGGGGGGGGGGGGGGGGGCTCCGAGATCAAACAGAATCATTGATGTGGCCCTCAATGAAATAAAGTTTGACACCCCTGCTTCAAAGGTCGTAAGTGTGGAAAACGGTCATAAGTTGCTTTTTTGTAATGTTGTAAATCAGTGTTTCTCAACCATGGTAACTTGAAGATGGGTGGACTTCAACTCCCAGAATCCCCTAGCCAGCGCTGCTGGATTCTGGGAGTTGGCTGGGGGATTCTGGGAATTGAAGTTCTGGAGTTGAAGATTCTGGGAGTTGAAGTCCACCCATCTTCAAGCTTCCAAGGTGGAGATACACTGTTGTAAGTGAATGGTTGTAAGTTGAGGACTACCTGTGTTTTGCAATACAGAATAACAGAGTCGGAAGGGGCCCCTTGAGGTCTTCTAGTCCAACCCCCTTCTAATCCTATCTTTCGCCTAGGGGCCTTCCTCATACCGTACGCAATCATGGCCATCTTCGGAGGAATCCCTCTCTTCTACATGGAGCTGGCGCTGGGGCAATACCACCGCCATGGCTGCATCTCCATCTGGAGGAAGATCTGCCCCATCTTCAAAGGTAATTCAGGAGAGCAAGGCTGTTAGTATTATGGGATGTGGGGCAGGGGTGAACGTAGAAGAGAGTGGAAAGACCAAGAGGAGAGAACATCTGTAGCTCAGCGTTGAATGGCTTGGGGGTTTTCTTGTAGACATTTCAGGACCCAACTAGGTACCAGCATCAGTTCTACAAGGGAGTGGGGTTTGCGGAAAGGAGGAGGAGGAGGACGAGGACGAGGAAGACAACAGTAGGGTCTCTGAGCTTGTGGGCTTTCTTGCAGACGTTTCACGACCCAACTAGGTAGCATCATCAGTGGTAGAAGGGAGGAGCAGGAGGACGACAACAACTATGGAGTCCTTGGTGCTCTCTGAGCTTGTGGTTTTTTTTGAAGACATTTCATGACCCAACTAGGTAGCATCATCAGTGCTAGAAAGGAGTGAGGCTTGCTCTCTAGTTATATACTGGTGATTTGCCCTGGTCAGTGTAGGTGCAGTGTGGTTTTCTCTTCCTTGGTAATTCCTCAAATGTTTGTCTGGAGTTCCTTCTTGCTTATTTGGGTATAATAATAATAATAATAATAATAATAATAATAATAATAATATGCTTGGGAAGTGTTTGACTAGTGATTTGGGATACGAAATCCAGCATGGTTATCTTGTTTGCTGTGTATACTGTCATTTATGCAATAATAATAATAATAATAATAATAATAATAATAATAATATTATCCTGACATAACAATAGTTGAAAAGAGAAAAGTATGGTTCATTGACATTGCAATACCTGATGATGCACGAATTGAAGATAAGCAGCAAGAAAAAAATCACATTTAGGCCTAGCCTAAATGGTTCTTAATTGGGATTTTAAATTTTATGGACTTGGGGGTTTTAAATTGGGAAGCTAATGATTTAATTCTTTTTTAATTATCTTAACTTTTGTATTTGTATGTTTTTTAATTTTGGCTGTTCACCGCCCTGAGTCCCTTCTGGGAGAAGGGCCGTATACAAATTAAATTAATAAATTAATAAATAAATAATAAAATCACAAAGTAGCGGGATTTGCAAGTTGAAGTTGAGCGACTGTGGAAAAAGAAATCGTGTGTTGTCCCGATTGTAATTGGAGCCCTTGGAGCAATACCCAAAGGGCTACACCGCTATTTAGAAATTCTAAATTTGCCGGACTTGAACATTTTGACTCTACAAAAAACCACCTTACTCGGAACAGCTGACATCCTCCGACGATACCTTAACAGTTCCTAGGTCCTTGGTTAGGACTCGAGCAGCCTCAAAGGCTGTGAATCTCACTAAAGATTAAATAATAATAAAAATAATAATAATAAAAATAATAATCCAATTGTAATTGGAGCCCTTGGAGCAATACCCAAAGGGCTACCCCGCTATTTAGAAATTCTAAATTTGCCGGACTTGAACATTTTGACTCTACAAAAAACCACCTTACTCGGAACAGCTGACATCCTCCGACGATACCTTAACAGTTCCTAGGTCCTTGGTTAGGACTCGAGCAGCCTCAAAGGCTGTGAATCTCACTAAAGATTAAATAATAATAATAATAATAATAATAATAATAATAATAATAATAATAATAATAATTTTTTAGTCTTTTTAGCTTTTTAAATTGTCAAATGGGTTTTAGTTTTCAATGTTTTAATTTTTTGGGCCACAGTTATTTAATTCTTTTAATAATTTTAAATTTTGTGTTGTTATGTATTTTAGTTCTGGCTGTGCACCGCCCTGAGTCCACTAGGAGAAGGGCAGGATATAAATTTGAATAAATAAATAAATAAATAAATAAATAAATAAATAAATAAATAAATAAATAAATAAATAAATAAATAAATAAATAAATAAATAAATAAATAAAAAATAAATAAACAAATAAATATAATAATAATAATAATAATAATATGGTCGATACATAGGATTATTAACCAGCCTCAAAGGCTGTGAATCTCACCAAAGATTAACAATAATAATAATAATAATAATAATAATAATAATAAGTAGTAGTAGTTGATAAAAAGCTGCTGAGCTATTAACCACCTTCAAAGTCTGTGAATCTCACTAAAGATTAAATAATAATAATAATAATAATAATAATAATAATAAGTTAATAAAAAGCTGCTGAGCTATTAACCAGCTTCAAAGGCTGTGAAGCTCACTAAAGATTAAATAATAATAATAATAATAATAATAATAATAATAATAATAATAATAACAGCTTACATCCTCCGACAATACCTTAACAGTTCCTAGGTGCTTGGTTAGGACTCGAGCTGCTGAGCTATTAACCAGCCTCAAAGGCTGTGAATCTCACTAAAGATTAACCAATAAATAATAATAATAATAATAATAATAATAATAATAATAATAATAATAATAATAATAATAATATGGTCGATACATGGGATGCTGGCAGCAATCCATATCAACCATCAGCCCCAGTCAATAATATTTGTGACACATTTTTAAATGTTCAGTTGACTGAGTTTCATGTTTAATGAATAAAAGATAATAATAATAATAAGTTAATAAAAAGCTGCTGAGCTATTAACCAGCTTCAAAGGCTGTGAATCTCACTAAAAATTAAATAATAATAATAATAATAATAATAATAATAATAATAATAATATTGGCATCCCAATGCATCCCTCAAAACTCTCCCTCGGCTTTTGAACGGGCCTCACGGGTCCTTCCCTTCCTTGTCTCCCGTCCCTTTCTAGGCATCGGCTACGCCATCTGCATCATTGCCTTCTACGTGGCCTCCTACTACAACACCATCATGGCCTGGGCTTTGTATTACCTCGTCTCCTCCTTCCGCAGCGACCTGCCCTGGGTCAGCTGCGACAACGCCTGGAACACCCCGCATTGCATGAATTATTTCTCCAACCAGAGCATCGCTTGGACGGCCAACGCCTCCTCCCCAGCCGAAGAATTCTATACGTAAGTGCATGTAAGTCGAAAGAGGGGACGGTCGGGAAGACGGGAAGGAGGCATGGACGATGGGCAGAGGAGTGCGGGAAGCCCTCGGCTTTCTTGGAAGGTTTTCGGGACAACCCCCGACGCGCAAGTCCCCGTTTTTTCAAGCCGGTTGGAGGACCACCATTGAATACACGCACCTGACCCATGGAATAGGGAAGGGATGGCGAACCTTTTCGCCGTCGCGTGTCAAAAACGGAGGGAGTGCAGAGGACGCCCATAATTCAATGCCCCCCCAGCGCCCTGCTCCCCCCGTGCATGAACGCGTGACCCCCCCCCTGCATATGTGCGCAACCCCGCTACGGTCCCCCCGCTTTTGGCACGTGACGGCAAAAAGGTTAATGGTGGGCCCGGTAGGCCTGTTTTTCGCCTTTCTCGGGCTCCAGAGGCTTTCTTGGAGCCTGGGGAGGGCAAAAACAGCCTTCCCCATCCTCACCCGAGGCCCTCTGGAGGCTGGAAATGGCCCGTTTCCTGACTTCCGGTGGGACTGCAAGGCCCGAAAATCAGCTGGCCGGCAGGCACACATGTGGCACATGTGCCATAGGTTCGCCATCACAGGTATAGGGTCTCCTGCTTGAGCAGGGGGTTGGACTAGAAGACCTCTGAGGTCCCTTCCTACTCTGATAGTCTATGAATCTCCAAGGAAGGAAAGAAGGAGAAAGATGAAGGAACCCAAACCCTAACCCTAACCCTAACCTTAACTCTAACCCTTCCTTCCCCCCTTCCTTTCCTTCCTTCCCTCCTTCCTTCCTTCCCCCCTTCCTTCCTTCCCTCCTTCCTTCCCTCCCTCCCTCCTTCCTTCCTTTTCTTCCTTCCCTCTTTCCTTCCTTCCCTCCCCCTCCTTTCTTCCTTCCTTCCTTCCTTCCCTCCTTCCCTCCCTCCCTCCCTTCCTTCCCTTCTTCCTTCCTTTCCTTCCCTCCGTCCTTCCTTCCTTCCTTCCCTCCTTCCTTCCCTCCCTCCCTCCTTCCTTCCTTTTCTTCCTTCCCTCCTCCCTTCCTTCCCTCCCCCTCCTTCCTTCCCTCCTTCCCTCCCTCCTTCCCTCCCTTCCTTCCCTCCCTTCCTTCCCTCCCTCCCTCCCTCCTTCCTTTTCTTCCTTTCCTTCCTTCCCTCCTTCCTTCCTTCCCTCCCCCTCCTTCCTTCCTTTCCTTCCCTCCCTCCCTCCTTCCTTCCTTCCCTCCCTCCCTCTCTCCTTTCCTTCCTTTCTTCCTTTCTTCCTTTCCTTCCTTACCTCCCTTCCTCCCTCCCTCCCTCCTTCCTTCCTTCCCTCCCTCCCTCTCTCCTTTCCTTCCTTTCTTCCTTTCTTCCTTCCTTCCTTCCTTCCCTCCTTCCTTCCTTCCTTTCCTTCCTTACCTCCCTTCCTCCCTCCCTCCCTCCTTCCTTCCTTCCCTCCCTCCCTCTCTCCTTTCCTTCCTTTCTTCCTTTCTTCCTTCCTTCCTTCCTTCCCTCCTTCCTTCCTTCCTTTCCTTCCTTACCTCCCTTCCTCCCTCCCTCCCTCCTTCCCTCCCTCCCTCTCTCCCTTCCTTCCTTTCCTTCCCTCCCTTGCCCCCGTTGAAGAGTGGGGATGCTGACCCAGCCCTCTGTCTCTGCCGTCCCTTTCAGCCGCCACGTCCTGCAGATCCACCGCGCGAAGGGCCTGGAGGACCTGGGAGGCATCAGCTGGCAGCTCACCCTCTGCCTGCTCTTCATCTTCACCGTCGTCTACTTCAGCATCTGGAAAGGGGTCAAAACATCTGGAAAGGTGAAGAAGAAGGAGAGGAGGAGGAGGAGGAGGAGACGGCGGGAGGGAGGCAGGCAGGCAGAGGACAGGACCTACAAAGTTTCTCTCTGCTCTTTCTTCTTCTGGGTCTTGTGACGAAGACCACCACCCCCCCCTCCCCAAAAGAGAGATTAGGAGCCTGGGGTGGCAGGGATTGGCCGTCCCAAGTGGGCAGGGATGAGGCCCATGGGAGGCGGGCAAAGCTCAGGCTTGGCACTCCACTCAGTTATGGTATGATAAGATTCCATTTCCTTCCTTCCTTCCTTCCTTGCCTCCTTTCCTTTTCCTTTTCCCTTTCCCGTTTCTTTCTTTCTTTCTTTCTTTCTTTCTGTCTCTCTCTACCTTCCTTCCTTCCTTTCCTCCAGTTCTTCTTTCCTTCCCTCCTTCCCTTTTTTCCCCTTCCCTCCCACCCTCCTTTCCTTCTCCTCTTTGTCCCTTTCTCATCTCCTTCTAATCCTCCTCCCTCCATTTTTCTTTTCCTCTTTTCTTTCCTTTCTTTCATTCTTTTTTCTTTCCTTCCTTCCTTCTTTCCTTCCTTCCTTCCTTCATTCATTCTTCCTTCCCTCCTTTCCTCTTTTGTCCTTTCCTCCCTCTCTCCCTTCCTTCTCCTCTTTGCCCCTTTCTCATTTTTCTTTCTTTTACTCTTCTTTCCTTCTAATTTTCCTCCCTCCATTTCTCTTCTCTTCTCTTCTCTTCTCTTCTCTTCTCTTCTCTTCTCTTCTCTTCTCTTCTCTTCTCTTCTCTTCTCTTCTCTTCCTTCCCTTCCCTTCCCTTCCCTTCCCTTCCCTTCCCTTCCCTTCCCCTTCTCTATTTTCTCTTCTCTTCTCTTCCCTTCCCTTCTCTTCTCTATTTTCTCTTCTCTTCTCTTCTCTTCTCTTCTCTTCTCTTCTCTTCTCTTCTCTTCTCTTCCCTTCCCTTCCCTTCCCTTCCCTTCCCTTCCCTTCCCTTCCCTTCCCTTCTCTATTTTCTCTTCTCTTCTCTTCCCTTCCCTTCCCTTCCATTCCCTTCCCTTCTCTATTTTCTCTTCTCTTCTCTTCTCTTCTCTTCTCTTCTCCTCTCCTCTTCCCTTCCCTTCCCTTCCCTTCCCTTCCCTTCCCTTCCCTTCCCTTCCCTTCTCTTCCCCTCCCTCCCTCCTTCCCTCCCTCCTGGCCTTGAAGACTCAACAGTTGTCCAATTCAAATTGGAAGATGACTCTCTGAAGGCCAAATCATCCATGGGCATCACCCCTTGATAATTCAGCCCAAGTGATCGGGGTGGATGTGTCCCCCTGAAAATCAAACTGACCCCCTCCCCAAGACGTGAGTCATCGAACTCCACTTGCTCCCAACCTAAATTGCTTCCATGTCTCCCCATCTCAGGACAGCATCTTAAGTGCGGAAGGGACCAGAAGCAGGTCTTCTCCTACCTACACCACGAGTGTCCAACCTCAGCCACTTGAAGACCTGTGGACTTCAACTCCCAGAATTCCCCAGCCAGCACAGCTGGCTGGGGAATTCTGGGAGTTGAAGTCCACAGGTCTTCAAGTGGCCAAGTTTGAACACCTCCCATCCTACAGGTAGTAAAGTCTGAGGGGCTTCGTTCAAGAGCAGAGAGGTTTCTCCACCTAACAGATGGACCTTGAGTTTCCATTCTTGGTGGAGAGCCTCGATTCAGCCTCCTCAACCTTCTTCGGTCTTCTCCACTGCTTCTCCTCGCAGGTGGTCTGGGTGACGGCCACCTTCCCTTACGCCATCCTCCTCATCCTCTTGATCCGTGGAGCCACCTTACCTGGAGCCTGGAAGGGGGTCCTCTACTACCTGCAAGCCCGATTGGCAGAAGCTTCTCACGACTCACGTAAGTCCATAGCGGACGTCAACAGCTCAACCGTGATCGCAAATCAATCGTTCCATCAAAAACCCAACCCCACTTTTTTATTCAGATAGTCTCCCCACTTACAACAATTCATTTAGCGACTGCGTGAAGTTGTCACTGGAACAAAGTGACTTAACGACCGTTTTTCACACGACCGTTGCTGCGTTTTGCTTAGTGACCATTCAAACTTATCACGGCACTGAAAAAAATGGACTTACGGCCATTTTTTCACACTTACATGCGGCATCCCCATGGTGATCGAAATTCAGACGCTTGGCCGTAAACTCAACCATTTACGATGGTTGAGTGTTCCTGGGGGTCACGTGATCCCCTTTTGGGGGATCTTCTGACGAGCCCAAGTCAGCGGGGAAGCCGGATTCGCTTAACCGGGTGACGTAACTTAACAACTGCAGTGATTCACTTAACAACCATGGCAAGAAAGTTCGTAAAACAGGGCAAAAGTTCACTTAACAACTGTCTCAGGTTGGACCTACTACAAGGTCAGTTCCAATTCTTTTATCCTGTATTCTGTATAAAATCATGTCCCCAGGAATTTCTTTTTCTGGATTCGCCAACAGTTGACAAGACCTTCTGATCAGCCCAAAATGCTTCCAGTGAGATGATGAAGAAGAAGTGACTAAGGATGATTGTACAAGTTCCCTTTCGGTTGCTCTTTAGTGGCCTTTTAACCCCAATCTTCCCAGGGTTTTTTTTTTCCCCTCCTCCAGATTAGAGAAGGTTGTGTGTGATGGAAAGACACATCATGTATGACCAAGGCATCAGCTGCCACCCTCTCAAACTTTGCCACGTTCACTAAGGAAGTTTCAAAACTTCCCTAAAAGGGCAAATGGTTATCCAATCTCTTCTTAAAAACCTCCAGTGTTGGAGCATTCACAACTTCTGGTGGCAAGTTGTTCCACTGATTAATTGTTCTCACTGTCAGGAAATTTCTCCTTAATTCCAGGTTGCTTCTCTCCTTGATGAGTTTCCATCCGTTGCTTCTTGTTCTTCCTTCTGGTGCTTTGGAGAATAGGTGGAGCCCCAATTCCTCTTTTTGGCAGCCCCTCAAATATTGGAACGGTGCTATCATGTCCTCCCTAGTCCTTCTGTTCATTAAACTAGACATCCCCAATTCCAGCAACCGTTCTTTATATGTTTCATCCTCCAGTCCCTTAATCCTCTTGGTTGCTCTTCTCTGCACCCTTTCCAGAGTCCCCACATCATTTTTACATCGTGGCGACCAAAACTGGATGCATTATTCCAAGTGTGGCCTTACCAAGGCCTTATAAAGTGGTATTAACATTTCACGCGATCTTGATTCTCTCCCTCTGTTTTTTTAATTTGATTTATATGCCGCCCTTCTCCAGAGACTCAGGGCGGCTTACAATGCGTTAAGCAATAGCCTTCATCCTTTTGTATATTTATACAAAGTCAGCTTATTGCCCCCACAAACTGGGTCCTCATTTTACCTACCTTAGAAAGGATGGAAGGCTGAGTCAACCTTGAGCCTTGGAGAGATTCGAACTTACAATAATTGCAGGCAGCTGTGTTAATAACAGGGTGCGTAGACCACTGTACTATCAAGGCTCTTGTTCCATTGCTGTTGTAACTTTTTTATTTATTTTTATTTTATTTTGATTTATATGCCGCCCTTCTCCAGAGACTCAGGGCGGCTTACAATGCGTTAAGCAATAGCCTTTATCCTTTTGTATATTTATACAAGTCAGCTTATTGCCCCCACAAACTGGGTCCTCATTTTACCTACCTTAGAAAGGATGGAAGGCTGAGTCAACCTGGAGCCTGGCGAGATTTGAACTTGCAGTAATTGCAGGCAGCAAATGTAAGTGGATGTTAATTAGTCTGCTGAGCCACCAGAGCTCCTTTGATGCAGCCTAGAACCGTGTTGGCTTTTTTGGCAGCTGCTGCACACGGCTGGCTCCTATTTAAGTGATTGTCCACTAGGACTCCCAAGATCCCTCTCACAGTTACTACTGTTGAGCAAGGTGCCACCTATACTGTACCTGTGCATTTTGTTTTTATGAAGAACCTTACTTTTTTCACCCTTGAATTTCATTTTGTTAGATAGCACCCAAGGTCTGTGAGGAATTGCAATGGAAATTCTCAACCGTTCTGAAATCATCCAATCAGAATCCCCTTTTCAAGGAAAGAAAACTTTTCAAAAATTATAGGTAGTTCTGGATTTATTTATTCATTCATTCATTCATTCATTCATTCATTCATTCATTTATTTATTTATTTATTTATTTATTTATTTATTTATTTATTGGTTCGATTTATATGCCGCCTTTTCTCCGGAGACTCAGGGCGGCTTACAATGCATTAAGCAATAGCCTTCATACTTTTTTGTATATACCTGCTTAGTAGGGCTTTCGGGCCCCCCCAAGCGGTGTATCTTTTTTTATACAAAGTCATCTTATTGCCCCCACAATCCGGGTCCTCATTTTACCTCCCTCCGAAGGATGGAAGGCTGAGTCATCCTTGAGGCCTGGTGAGATTCGAACTCGCAGTAATTGCAGGCGAGCTGGTGCTACTTAACAGTGCTTTAGTCTGCTGCGCCATCCAAGGCTCTTTCAGTTATGACCACAATCGAGCCCAAAATTTCTAAGCGTTGCTTATGCAAAACAGTTGTACAGTTTTGGTCTCATTTTACCACCTTCCTTTCTGCATTTCTTAAGTGAATCACTGCAGTTGTTAAATGGGAAACACAGTTCTTAAGTGAATCTGGCTTCCTCGTTGACTTTGCTTGTCGGAAGGTCACAAAAGGGGGATCGTGTGATACAACCCCCCCCCCCCCCAGGGATGCTACTACGGTCCCTCAGTCACTTTTTTCCACTTTGAACGGTCATTAAATGAATCGTTGTATGTGGAAGACCACCTGTATAATATTCACTCTTTATTAGTATGTCAGTGCAGTTTTTACCTGGGGCGATCAGTCTACAGTAGTGGCCAAAAATTGTGGAAAACTTTTGGGAACCTTTCTGGTTTTTCTTTGAAGACCTTTCGCTTCTCATCCAAGAAGCTTCTTCAGTTCTCCCAGGAGGCCTCCATGTGGCCCCGATTTTGGCTGGCAGAGTGCTGCAGGAGGACTGGATTGGACTGGATTACAATTACAGCAGTGGCCAAAATTGTGGAAACCTTTTGGGAAAAGTGTATTTTCTAAAACTAGCTAATAACACCACTTATAATAATAACACCACGGTCGTTTTTCAGGGACCTGGTAACTTTAAACAGTCACTATACAAACTGTTTGTAAGTCAAGGACTGACTTACCTGTCTAGATTTAATTCTTTTGTTATTATTTGGTGGGGCTACATTTTGTCCTCCTTGTTGTGTTTTTGGGTTCCTGAGGGATTTTGCAAGCTACAGTTAACGGCCAAAATTGTGGAAACCTTTTGGGAAAAGTGTATTTTCTAAAACTACCTAATAACACCTCTCTTTTTTTGGAGTAGTACCATAAAATTATATATCAATGGAAGATAATTTAATCAAGAATGTAATGCAATCACTTTTATGGAGGATTTGGTCTCAGAATAGCAGTTACAGTAGAAAGAAGAAAAGTAAAAGTCGTAGAAAAAACGAGATACGCAAAAATGATCCCCATGTCAGTTAATCCTTCGTTGGGTAACTTTTAGCATGAATGATGCCTTACAACGTCTTCCCATGGAGGGAATCAAGTCTTTGAGTTCTGCAGTTGTTATAATGTGAAGCCAAGATTGAATGATGGCTTCAATTAACTGGTTTTATTGCTGGGGTCGCTTCTGACTAACAAGTTCCTTTAGTCGGCTCCATAGATTTTCAATTGGGTTAAGAAGGTCTGGGCTCTTCCCAGGCCATTCCAGCAATGGAATAGGATTAACTTGAAACTCCAAACAAAAGTGGTGTTTATTAGCCATCAAACCTCAAAACCCTCACTTTTCCCAAAAGGTTTCCATGATTTTTGGCCACTGCTGTACAATCTTAACAAGCATAAAATAAAAAAAATTAAAAATCACATATCCCGTACAATTTATCAGTTAAGAAACCACTGTTTCTTTGGTAAAATCAGTTGGCGCATGAGCTGGCGGCAAAATCCGATTTATCTGTCCCTCCACCTGCAATTTTTTTTAAAAAAAAAAATCACAAAAACTCTGAGGTTTAATGTGCCCTTTCCTACGCTGTGTTAGAAAAATTTCGCACGGACGAAAGATCCATCCACTCACTTTAAGTAATAAATTCAGGCACCAGCAAGATTAGATATTCTAATATTCGCTGGTCGGATGGCTGATAGGGGGAAGTTCAAGAGGAAATGAAAACAGGCTGTTATTTGATCAAAAGCGCGGCTGCAAATAAGGCCCGAGAGACGCCCTAAAAGTAATAAAATATCTTGGCTATTGTGCTGGCTATCTCTGAAGGGAGGAAGGAGCAGATCGTAATCGGTCGATCGCAGTCTGGCCGCGAAGTCCCCGTGTGGTCCTGGACCCAACCGAGGTAGAGAATCACAGATAACAGAGTTGGATGGGACCTTGGAGGTCCTCTAGTCCATCTCCTATTTGCACCCGGACAGCAATCTGGCTCTCTCCAAAAAAGAGGGAAAAGGAAGGGGCAAGTTGGTCTAGAAAAGCAGAATTTGAGGAGTTCCTTCAAGAATGTCCATTGAGACTATTGGAGTATTCAGCCTTCAGCGATATTGGGAATTTGGAACTTTTCAGATGTTCTAGAGTCGCTTTGGTAACATCAACCAGTCCTAGAAGGGAGGGGGATTTGTGGAGAGGAGGGGGAGGGAGGAGGAAAAGTATTGTGGGGTCTTTGGTGCTCTCTGAGCTTGGTGATTTCTTTGTAGACATTGCATTACCATACTAGATAACACCATCAGTGCTAGAAGGAAGGAAGGAGAAGGGGGAGAAGCAGCACTGAGGGATCCTTTGTGCTCCCTGAGTTCGGTGGTTTTCTTGCAGATGTTTCATGACCCAACTAGGTAGCATCATCAGTGCTAGAAGGGAGGGGTGTTGCAGAGAGGAGGAGGAGGAGGAGGAAGATGATTGTGGGGTCCTTGGTGCTCTCTGAGCTTGGTGTTTTCCTTGCAGACGTTTCATGACCCTTCTAGGTAGCATCATCAGTTTTAGGAGTATTAGGTATGTTCACCATCCTGAATTATTTATAAAAAAAAAAACACAAATGGCCGGATAGAGATTAAAAAAAAGAAAAAATACCACTTTATCTCAGTTCCCTGGGTAACGTCCTGTGGAACAATGAAGTTGTAATAGCCATAGTGCTTAGACTCATATACCGCTTCACAGGGCTTTCACAGCCCTCTCTAAGCGCTTTAAAGAGTCAGCTTCTTGCCCCCAACCATCTGGGTCCTCATTTGACCCACCTCGGAAGGACGAAAGGCTGAGTCAACCTTCGATCCTGAGCCAGTCAGGATCGAACTCCTGGCAGTGGACAGAGTTAGCCTGCAATTCTTTCTTTCTTTCTTTTCTTTCTTTCTTTCCCTCTTTCCTTCCTTCCTTCCTTCCTTCCTTCCTTCTTTTTCTTTCTTTTTCTGTTTCTTTCTTTTTCTCTTTTACTCTCTCCCTTTCCTTCCTTTCATCTCACCATCCCTTCCTTTTTCCTTCCCTCCTTCCTCCCCTCCTTCCATCCATCCATCCATCCATCCATCCATCCATTCGTTTTCCCTTTCTCTCCCTCCTTCCTTCCTTCCTTCCCAAGCGATAGCCCTTAGACTTATATACCTCTTCACAGTGCTTTTACAGCCCTCTCTAAGCGGTTTACAGAGTCAGCCTCTTGCCCCCAACCATCTGGGTCCTCATTTGACCCACCTCGGAAGGACGAAAGGCTGAGTCAACCTTCGATCCTGAGCCAGTCAGGATCGAACTCCTGGCAGTGGACAGAGTTAGCCTGCAATTCTTTCTTTCTTTCTTTTCTTTCTTTCTTTCCCTCTTTCCTTCCTTCCTTCCTTCCTTCCTTCCTTCTTTTTCTTTCTTTTTCTGTTTCTTTCTTTTTCTCTTTTACTCTCTCCCTTTCCTTCCTTTCATCTCACCATCCCTTCCTTTTTCCTTCCCTCCTTCCTCCCCTCCTTCCATCCATCCATCCATCCATCCATCCATCCATTCGTTTTCCCTTTCTCTCCCTCCTTCCTTCCTTCCTTCCCAAGCGATAGCCCTTAGACTTATATACCTCTTCACAGTGCTTTTACAGCCCTCTCTAAGCGGTTTACAGAGTCAGCCTCTTGCCCCCAACCATCTGGGTCCTCATTTGACCCACCTCGGAAGGACGGAAGGCTGAGTCAACCTTCGATCCTGAGCTAGTCAGGATCGAACTCCTGGCAGTGGACAGAGTTAGCCTGCAATTTATTCTTTCTTTCTTTCTTTCTTTCTTTCTTTCTTTCTTTCTTTCTTTCTTTCTTTCTTTCTTTCTCTTTCTTTCTTTCTTTCTTTCTTTCTTTCTTTCTTTCTTTCTTTCTTTCTTCCCTCCCTCCTTCCTTCCTTCCTTCCTTCCTTCCTTCTTCCTTCCTTCCCAAGCGATAGCACTTACCATATATACCGTTTCACAGTTCTTTACAGCTCTCTCTAAGCAGTTTACAGAGTCAGCCTCTTGCCCCCAACAATCTGGGTCCTCATTTGACCCACCTTGGAAGGACGGAAGGCTGAGTCCACCTTGAGCTGGTCAGGATTGAACTCCTGGCAGTGGGCAGAGTTAGTAGCCTGCAATACGGCACTCTAACCATTGTGCCTCCGGGGCTCTTTAAGACAGCCAACTGCTCTTGAAGTAAAATAAAAGGAGACGTGGTTTGTGAGCCCCGATAAAAGTGTAAATAAATACTCAAATAAATTATTCCAATATCCGATCCTATCAAATTGTTCCAGCAGCAGAAAGCAGGAAAAGGAGGGGATGGGTCAAAGCCGGATGGGACCTTCCACAATTCCAGCTCTTTTCACGGACTGTTGGTGTGGCTGTGCTTTGTCGGTTTGTGTCTTTAGGTGTGGGTGGACGCAGCGGCCCAGATCTTCTTCTCCCTCGGACCCGGATTCGGGGTCCTCCTGGCTTTTGCGAGCTACAACAAGTTCCACAACAACTGCTATCAGTAAGTCCCGTGTGGGAGAAGGAAATAAAAGTCTTCGGGGGGTGGGGGAGATGGGATGGGGAGACTTCTTCAGAAGGGCCAGAGATCGTTTTCTTTCTTTCTTTCTTTCTTTCTTTCTTTCTTTCTTTCTTTCTTTCTTTCTTTCTTTCTTTCTTTCTTTCTCTTTTTTTTCTCTCTCTCTTTTCTTCCTCTTTCCTTTCCTTTTTTCTTTCTTTCTCTCTCTCTTTCACTCTCCCTCTTTCCTTCTTCCTTCCTTCCTTCCTTTTTCTCTCTCTCTTTCCTTTCTTCCTCTTTCCTTTCTTTTTTCTTTCTTTCTTTTCCTCTTTCCTTTCTTTTTTCTTTTTCTCTCTCTCTCTCACTCTCCCTTTCTTTCTTCTTTCCTTCTTTCCTTCCTTCCTTTCTTTCCCTCTTTCCCTCTTTTCTCTTCCTTTCTTTTTCTTTCTTTCTTTTACTCAATTTCTCTCTCCCTCTTTACTTCTCCCTTCCTTTCTCTCCCTTTCCTTTCCTTTCCTTTCCTTTCCTTTCCTTTCCTTTCCTTTCTTTCTTTCCCTCTTCCCTCCTTCTTTTCCTTCTTTTCTTTCTCTTTCCTTTTGTTTCTTTCTTTCACTCTTTCACTCTCCCTCTTTCCTTTTCTTTCTTCCTTTCTTCCTTTCTCTCTCTTTCCTTTTCTTTCTTTCTTTTTTCTTCCTTCCTTCCTTCCTTCCTTCCTTCCTTCCTTCCCTCGCTCCCTTCATTATTTTTATAAACAAGTCAAGGTGGTAAACATATCCAATCCACCTTCCTCATCCTTTTCCCCCCACAACAACACCCTGTGAGGTGGGCTGAGCACGTACTAAAGTTAATTCAGAGACAGGTAACTTACTTCCACCTTCAACCCCGTGTTCAGCTAGTCCTTGACTTATAACCACCATTGGAACCAGAATTGGAACCACTGCTAAGCAACATGCTGGCTAAATGCGTCACACCCAATTTTACGACCTGTTTCACCACTGTTGTTAAATGAATCATGTGGTCATTAAGTGAATCCGGCTTTCCCCCCCCATTCACTTTACTTATCGGAGGCCAGCCGGGAAGGTCGCAAACGACAATCACGTGCCCCCACCCTTCCAGATCGTCATAAATACATGACTGTTGCCAAGCATCCAAATTTTGATCACCATGAGCGCGGGGGATGCTTCAACGGTCGTAAATGCGAGGACCGGTCCTAAGTCATTTTTTTCACCAAAAGTCCTTCATGTCAGCACTCCAAACTACATTCGTTCCAGTGCTGACATAAGGAGGAGAAGAGGGGGCAGCTGGCAAAGAGGGACACTTGACTTTTCACCTACTTATTTTCCCTGAAGATAATATCCCCTAGGAGATGGGATGGGAGGGGGGACATTCCTGGGAGCTGACGTAGTAGATATGGGGAGAGTGATTTGGAAGATGGCCAATGAGACGCAGAGAATTGGGGAACAGAAAGCGAAGGTTTGGGGTCAGGAACTCAGTGTTGGCTACGACATAATCGGGGACAAATTGTCGTGCTTAATAAATGAAAGATTTCATCAAAGACTATCTGTTTGGAAATGCAATTTATTTTGAGACGACACTGAAACCTGACACTTCACTTCACCTGCCAGAAATGGTGTAGGGCAGCGGGTTGGACTAGATGACCTACAAGGTCCCTTCCCACTCTGTTATTCTGTTCTTCATCAGCCTCAATTTCACATCTCCAGATACTCTGGCCCCCTCCCGATATCCCTTCTGCTCCTCTTTTGGTCGGAAGAGGCCGTGGGGCAGAAGCCACCGGTGCCCCTTATCCCCCCTCGATGCTGAAGGGGTTTTGGGTTCTCGTTGCAGAGATGCCCTCATCACCAGCGCCATCAACTGCCTCACGAGTTTCCTCGCGGGATTCGTCATCTTCACGGTCCTGGGCTACATGGCGGAGATGAGGAAGCTGCCAGTCTCCGAAGTTGCGAAAGATACAGGTAGGTTTGGTTTACCTCAGGAGTGATTTGGTTTACCTCAGGAGTTTGGTTTACCTCAGGAGTTTGGTTTACCTCAGGAGTGGTTTGGTTTACCTCAGGAGTTTGGTTTACCTCAGGAGTTGGTTTACCTCAGGAGTGGTTTAGTTTACCTCAGGAGTGTCCAACCTTGGCCAACTGGAAGACTTGTGGACTTCAACTCCCAGAATTCCCCAGCCAGCAGAGCTGGCTGGGGAATTCTGGGAGTTGAAGTCCACAGGTCTTCGAGTATTGGACATTCCTGGTTTACATCCTTGTTGAGTTTTCCAGGATAGAATAAAATAGAATGAACCGGAAGGGACCTTAGAGGTCTTCTAGTCCAGCCCCCTGCTGAAGCAGGAGAACATATACTATTTCAGATAAGTGACTGTCTCTAGACTCTTCTTAAAAACATCCAGTCATGAAGCCCCTACAACTTCTAGTGGCCAGCTGTTCCACTGGTTAATTATCCTCACTGTTAGAAAGTTTATCCTTAATTCCAGGCTGCTTCTCTCCTTAATTCGTCTAAAGTCATTGTTTCTTTTTCCTGCCCTTGGGTGCTTTGGAAAATAAATCGACCCCCTCTTCTTTGGGGCAGCCCCTCAAAATACTGGAATCCTATCAGATCACCGCTAATTCTTCTTTTCTCTAGACTGGCCAAACCCAAATCCTGCAGCCATTCTTCCTATGTTTTAGTCTCCAGGCTTTTGATCACCTTCGTTGCTCTTCTCTGCACATTTTCCAAAGTCTCAACATCATCATTTAAAATTTAGCCGAATTCATTTAATAATTTTAAACTATTTTAACTGATGTTGTTTTGTGTTTTAATAGGCTGTACACCGCCCTGAGTCCTTCGGGAGAAGGGCAGTATAGAAATAAAATTATTATTATTATTATTATTATTATTATTATTATTATTATTATTATTATTATTATTATTATTATTATTATTATTATTATTAGCCTGAGTGGCGTAGGAGGCTAATGCCTCCTACTAAGGCAGCATTTAACATCCAGCTGCCTGCAATTACTGAGAGTTCAATTCTCACCAGGCTCCAGGTTGACTCAGCCTTCCATCCTTTCTAAGGTAGGTAAATTGAGGACCCAGATTGTGGGGGCAATAAGCTGACTTTGTATAAAATATACAAAAGTATGAAGGCTATTGCTTAACGCACTGTAAGCCGCCCTGAGTCTCCGGAGAAGGGCGGCATATAAAAATAAATAAAATAAATAAAATAAATAAATCTTTTTTTTGTAGTGTGGTGGCCAAAATTGATTGCAGCATTGCCACAGGATGATCTATTGACTTGGGGAAAAAAACGTAGAAAGAAGAGCAACTAAGAGGATCAAAGGCCCGGAGGCTAAAACATACAATGAACGGTTGCAGGAAGTGGGCCTGGCTGGTCTAGTGAAGAGAAGGACCAGGGGAGACAGGAGAGCATCTTCCAATATTTGAGGGGCTGCCCCAGAGAGGAGGAAGGGGGTCAAGCTATTTTCCAAAGCGGAAGGAAGGAGGGAGGGAAGGAAGGTGGAAGGGAGGGAAAGAAAGAGAGAGAGAGAGAGAGAAAGAAAGGAAGGAAGGAAGGAAGGAAGGAAGGAAGGAAGGAGGGAGGGAGGGAGGGAAGGAAGGTGGAAGGGAGGGAAAGAAAGAAAGAAAGAAAGAAAGAAAGAAAGAAAGAAAGAAAGAAAGAAAGAAAGACATCTGAATGAACCATAGATGGACAGAAGACATGGCTAGTCTAGTGAAGAGAAGGACCAGGGGAGACAGGAGAGCATCTTCCAATATTGGAGGGGCTGCCCCAGAGAGGAGGAAGGGGGGTCAGGCTATTCTCCAAAGCAAAAGGAAGGAAGGAAGGAAGGAAGAAAGGAGGGAGTGAGGGAGGGAAGGAAGGTGGAAGGGAGGGAAAGAAAGAGAGAGAGAGAGAGAGAGAGAGAGAAAGAAAGAAAGAAAGAAAGAAAGAAAGAAAGAAAGAAGAAAGAAAGAAAGAAAGAAAGACATCTGAATGAACCATAGATGGACAGAAGACATGGCTAGTCTAGGGAAGAGAAGGACCAGGGGAGACAGGAGAGCATCTTCCAATATTTGAGGGGCTGCCACAGAGAGGAGGAAGGGGGTCAGGCTATTTTCCAAAGCACCAGAAGGCAAGACGAGAAGAAACAGGTGGAAACTAACCAAGGAGACAAACCCCACTCGACTCCAAGACTTGGGACAATGTTCTCAAGAACATTCCTGGGATGCATCATTCCAAGCAGACCTGTCTGTTATTGTCCCACAAGGCTTGGATACCAGGGTACTTCAACTTAGTCATGAGTTTGGTTCTTCAGACCCTGTCCCTTGTCTTGAAGGGATTAAAAGACAAAATTTAAAATTAAGCGGTTGTCCTAGTGGGCAATGCCTTAAATAGGAGCCAGCCGTGTGCTGCAGCTGCCAAAAAAGCCAACTCAATCCTAGGTTGCATTAAAAAGTGGGATAGAATCAAGATCACGTGAAGTGTTAATGCCACTTTATAAGGCCTTGGTAAGGCCACACGTGGAATCCTGCATCCAGTTTTGGTCACCATAGTATAAAAAAGATGTGGAGACTCTAGAAAAAGTGCAGAAAAGAGAAACCAAGATGATGAGGGGACTGGAGGCTAAAACATACGATGAACAGTTGCAGGAACTGGGCCTGGCTAGTCTAGTGAAGAGAAGGACCAGGGGAGACAGGAGAGCAGTCTTCCAATATTTGAGGGGCTGCCCCAGAGAGGAGGAAGGGGGTCAAGCTATTTTCCAAAGCAAAAGGAAGGAAGAAAGAGGAGGGAGGGAGGGAGGAAGGGAGGGAAGGTGGAAGGGAGGGAAAGAGAGAGAGAGAGAGAGAGAGAGAGAGAAGAAGAAAGAAAGAAAGAAAGAAAGAAAGAAGAAAGAAAGAAAGAAAGAAAGAAAGAAAGAAAGACATCTGAATGAACCATAGATGGACAGAAGACATAGCTAGTCTAGTGAAGAGAAGGACCAGGGGAGACAGGAGAGCATCTTCCAGTATTTGAGGGGCTGCCCCAGAGAGGAGGAGGGGGGTCAAGCTATTTTCCAAAGCAAAAGGAAGGAAGGAAGGAGAGAGGGAGGGAGGGAGTGAGGGAGGGAAGGTGGAAGGGAGGGAAAGAAAGAGAGAGAGAGAGAAAGAAAGAAAGAAAGAAAGAAAGAAAGAAAGAAAGAAAGAAAGAAAGAAAGAAAGACATCTGAATGAACCATAGATGGACAGAAGACATGGCTAGTCTAGCGAAGAGAAGGACCAGGGGAGACAGGAGAGCATCTTCCAGTATTTGAGGGGCTGCCCCAGAGAGGAGGAAGGGGGTCAAGCTATTTTCCAAAGCAAAAGGAAGGAAGGAAGGAAGGAAGGAAGGAAGGAAGGAAGGAGGGAGTGAGGGAGGGAAGGAAGGTGGAAGGGAGGGAAAGAAAGAGAGAGAGAGAGAGAGAAAGAAAGAAAGAAAGAAAGAAAGAAAGAAAGAAAGAAAGAAAGAAAGAAAGAAAGAAAGAAAGACATCTGAATGAACCAGAGATGGACAGAAGACATGGCTGGTCTAGTGAAGAGAAGGACCAGGGGAGACAGGAGAGCATCTTCCAATATTTGAGGGGCTGCCACAGAGAGAAGGAAGGGGGTCAAGCTATTTTCCAAAGCGGAAGGAAGGAGGGAGGGAAGGAAGGTGGAAGGGAGGGAAAGAAAGAGAGAGAGAGAGAGAGAAAGAAAGGAAGGAAGGAAGGAAGGAAGGAAGGAGGGAGGGAGGGAGGGAAGGAAGGTGGAAGGGAGGGAAAGAAAGAGAGAGAGAGAAAGAAAGAAAGAAAGAAAGAAAGAAAGAAAGAAAGAAAAGAAAGAAAGAAAGAAAGACATCTGAATGAACCATAGATGGACAGAAGACATGGCTAGTCTAGTGAAGAGAAGGACCAGGGGAGACAGGAGAGCATCTTCCAATATTTGAGGGGCTGCCCCAGAGAGGAGGAAGGGGGTCAAGCTATTTTTCCAAAGCAAAAGGAAGGAAGGACAAGAAGCAACGGATGGAAACTCATCAAGGAGAGAAGCAACCTGGAATTAAGGAGAAACTTCCTAACAGTGAGGACAATTAACCCGTGGAACAGCTTGCCACCAGAAGTTGTGGGTGCTCCAACACTGGAGACTTTTTAAAGAAGAGACTAGACAGTCACTTGTCTGAAATAATGTGGGGTCTCCTGCCTCAGCAGGGCATTGGACTAGATGACCTCCAAGGTCCCTTCCAGCTCTATTCTGATGGATTGATTGAACCCAGTCTTCACCCAGGTACACAAGGTCCTAGGTTGGCTGCAGTCACTCCCTCCTTGAAGGAAACCCTGGCAAACCTCTTGGCTAGCAGCATGTGTGAGTTGGCAACCCCTGAGCACACTGGCTGCCATCGCTGGTCATAGCTGCTGGACCGACATGTTCTTGAAATGGAGTTGGCATCACAAAACGTTTGGAGACTTCTGCTGGTTCCGAAATGCGTCAGCTGGGCTTTCAAGCCCAGCCAGTTTAGATTTTATTGTGTTTAATTGTTTATTGTAGCTGGATGACGTCACCCATCCTGGGAATTGGGTCAAGGGTGGGGCACCTCTGCTTAAAAAAAATAAACTAAAAATAATATGAATAAAGATGGAGGGATATGCAGTGGCATCGTGACGGCTGCTGTGCTAGAGCCCGGTTAGCCTTGAGAACAATTAAAAAATGCCGCTTTTTATTTGTAAAGGCGGGAAAGGAATTGAAGTCAGGTTTTTTGCACAAGTTTCTTATGGCAAAACTTTTCGTGGCCAGGATGAAGGTTACCAGTCGTAAAATGGATCATCATTTCGTTCCTTCGTTCCTCCCTCCCTCCCTCTTTCCATTCTGTATTATTTGTTCTTCTTTCTCATTGTTTTTCCTTGTTTTCTTCCATTCTTTTCCTTCCTTCTTCTTTTGCTGTCCTCTCCTTCCTCCCTCCCTCTTTTCCGCTTTCCATTCTGTATTATTTGTTCTTCTTTCTCATCCCTTTTCCTTTTGTTTTCTTCCATTCTTTTCCTTCCTTCTTCTTTTGCTGTCCTCTCCTTCCTTCCTTCCTTCCTTTTTCCATTCTGTATTATTTGTTCTTCTTTCTCATCCCTTATCCTTTTGTTTTCTTCCATTCTTTTCCTTCCTTCTTCTTTTGCTGTCTTCTCCTTCCTTCCTTCCTTCCTTTTTCCATTCTGTATTATTTGTTCTTCTTTCTCTTCCTTTTTCCTTTTGTTTTCTTCCATTCTTTTCCTTCCTTCTTCTTTTGCTGTCTTCTCCTTCCTTCCTTCCTTCCTTTTTCCATTCTGTATTATTTGTTCTTCTTTCTCATCCCTTATCCTTTTGTTTTCTTCCATTCTTTTCCTTCCTTCTTCTTTTACTGTCCTCTCCTTCCTTCCTTCCTTTTTCCATTCTGTATTATTTGTTCTTCTTTCTCTTCCTTTTTCCTTTTGTTTTCTTCCATTCTTTTCCTTCCTTCTTGTTTCCTTCCTTCCTTTTTCCATGTTGTATTATTTGTTCTTTTGTTTTCCATGCTTTTCCTTTTTTTTCTTCTTCCTGCTGTCCTCTCCTCCCTCCCCCTCCCTTCCCCCTCCTTCTTTCCTTCCTTCCTTCTTTCCTTCCTTCCTTCCTCATTATCTTGAACATCTGGTTCTTCATTGGAAGAACAAGGCAGAAGGAAGACAGAAGGAAGAGGAGGAGGAAGGGGGAAGAGGAGGGCGAGGAGGGGAGAGGAGAGGAGGGGGCTTCTCAAAGACCAGAGAGAGCTGGCCTGACTCCTTTCTCTCTCCAATTATCAAACAGGACCCAGCCTCCTCTTCATCACCTATGCCGAAGCCATCGCCAACATGCCGGCGTCCACTTTCTTCGCCATCATTTTCTTCCTGATGTTGATCACCCTCGGACTGGACAGTACGGTGAGCAGAGGAGGGTCCTGTTTCCAGAGAGGCCGGCCTTGGCAGGGCAGAGAGAGTCCGAGAGAGTCACTAGACAGGGGGGGAAACCTGTCACAAGTCCAAATCAGGCAGAAAGTTCAGACAGATACCTTCCTAATTCACCTAAGCATAGGGAGGGGGGTGGCACAGTGAGCCTTGCAAGATTCGGTGACTTCCGTACAGCCAATATTAATCAAAGCAGCTCCAGCTCTCTTGTGAAGTTGGTTGCTTTGATCCAGAGGTTGCCAATCAGGGTAGAAGTGAGTGAAAGGGACCGATTGCAAGGTCTAAATTCCTTGGGCCCTTGTGGCCCCACAGAAATGATCTCCCACCCCCTCCCTCTTTTTTTGCAAAACCTATTCATCGAGAGGTTGCATCGGTTTGCAAACTCTGGTGGCTGCTTGGAAGGATTAGATGGGGTTTCTGAAGAGTGATAACAGAAAGGGGGAGAGATGCCCAGGAAGCGGGGAGGGGGTTAACGCTTCCACTCAAGTGGGTCGGGGGATCCATGGGGAGGGGGTTCTTTATCCAGTGGACGACACTAATTTTTAAGAAGGATTCTGGGAAAACCGTGGTTTTTTTTTCCTTCCAAAGACACGGGGATAACCCAGTTACTACTGTGAGAGGGATCTTGGAGTCCTTGTGGACAACTATTTAAATATGAGCCATCCATGTGCAGCAGCTGCCAAAAATTTAAAATTTAATAAAAAACAAAACACAAAAACAAAAAAAGCCAATGCAATCCTAAGAGAATCAAGACCACGTGAAGTGTTAATGCCACTTTATAAGGCCTTGGTAAGGCCACACGTGGAATAATGGATCCAGTTGTATGTAAAAAAGATGTGGGGACTCTGGAAAGGGTGCAGAGAAGAGCAACCAAGAGGATTAAGGGACTGGAGGATGAAACATATAAAGAACGGTTGCTGGAATTGGGGATGTCTAGTTTAATGAACAGAAGGATTAGGGAGGACATGATAGCACCGTTCCAATATTTGAGGGGCTGCCAAAAAGAGGAGTTGGGGCTCCACCTATTCTCCAAAGCACCAGAAGGAAGAACAAGAAGCAACGGATGGAAATTCATCAAGGAGAGAAGCAACCTGGAATTAAGGAGAAACTTCCTGACAGTTAGAAAAAGTTAATCAGTGGAACAACTTGCCACCAGAAGTTGTGGGAGCTCCATCACTGGAGGCTTTTAAGAAGATGTTGGATAACCATTTGTCTGAAATGACATAGGGTTTCCTGCCTGGGCAGGGGGTTGGACTAGAAGGCCTCCAAGGTCCCTTCCAACTCTGTTATTCTGTTCTAATAACCCAATATTTCTCAATGTTGGCCACTTTAAGGTGTAGGTGGACTTCAATTCCCAGAATTCCCCAGCCGGCTGAGGAATTCTGGGAATTGAAGTCCATCTACACCTTAAAGTGGCCAACGTTGAAGAACACTCGAATAAATGGATTTAGGCAGTGGCAGGGGAGATTCTGAGGGAGAGGCTGGAAAAATTCTGCTTCCCGGATGGGTTCATGCAGACGATCTCAGCAACATTGAAATTTTGACTTCTCCACTGAGCAGGGGGTGAGACTAGATGACCTCCAAGGGATTTCCCCAATCCTAGGGATTGGAATTCCAGGAACAGCACAGCTGAGAGTATGCAGGCCTTCTGAACATAGAATAATAGAATTGGAAGGGACCTCGGAGGTCATCTAGTCCAACCCCCTGCCCCTGTTGCCCTTCCTTCCTTCCTTCCTTCCTTCCTTCCTTCCTTCCTTCCTTCCTTCCTTCCTTCCTTTCTTCCTTCCTTCCTTCCTTCCTTCCTTCCATAAAATAATAGAATAACTTTGGAAGGGACCTCAGAGGTCTTCTAGTCCAACCCCCTTCTCAAGCAGGAGACCTAGACCATTCCAGACAAATGGCTGTCCAGTCTCTTCTTGAAAACCTCCAGCGATGGAGCACCCACAACTTCTAGTGGCAAGCCATTCCACGGGTTAATTGTCCCCACCGTCAGGAAATTCCTCCTGAGTTCTAGGTTGCTTCTCTCCTTGATTCGTTTCCCCATAAAAGGGATCAACGTTAACCTTGGGGATGGTGATTGAATTCTGAGATTGATCGAGAATCATATAATCTTACAACTCAAAAGGGCTGGAAGGGACCCTGAAGGTCATCTAGTCCAACCCCCCACCCCATGCCGTTCCCTACAAATGGTTTGTCCAGTCTCTTCTTGAAAACTCCCAGTGATGGAGAGTAACCACAACATCTGGAGGTAATCGTGCCATTGGTCCTTCTTTCTTTCCTTGACCTCTCCTGGCGTTTCCCCCCCCCCTTCCCCAGTTTGCAGGCCTGGAGGGGGTCATCACCGCCGTGCTGGATGAATTCCCGCACATCTGGGGCAAACAACGGGAGTTGTTTGTGCTGATTTTGATCGTGACGTGCTTCATGGGCTCTCTGTCCACGCTGACTTTTGTAAGTAGCTCATCTGCAGCCCCTCGTCAATGGGGTTGGGGGGGGGCAGCCGCCGGCCAGCGTGGGATCGATCGATCACAAAGCAGAATTGGGTGGGTGGGTGGGGGGTTTCTCATATCACTCCGAGCTAGGAATTGAGATTGAGGATGGGATGCAAGAAGGAGCTTGGGAGATGGGCGGGCTTGGATTGGAAGAGGGGGAGTGGAGGGGGTCGTGGGATATAAGCCATGTGCTAAATAAATAATGTTTACTATTTATTATTGTACGCTGAGACACTGATGAGGTTACCTAGTTGGGTCATGAAACGTCGGTAAGGAAAAAAAACACACGCTCAGACGGCTCCAAGGGGCCCACAGTCCTTCTCCTCTTCTTCTCCTTCTCCTCCTCCCCTCCTCTTTTTTTCTTGTCCATTTTTCTTCCTTCTCTTCTTCTTCTCCCTTCTTTCCTTCTCTCCCTCCCTCCACCTCCTCTTTTTCTTTCTTCCTTCTCTTCCTCTTTATCTCAATCTTTTCCTTCCTTCCTCCCTTCCTTTCCTCCTCTTCCTCCTCCTCCTCCTCTTTCTTCTTCTCCCCCTCCTCTCCTCCTCTTTTTTCTTCCTCTTCCTCTTTTCTTCTTCTTCTCCTCCTCCTCCTCTTTCTTCTTCTTCTTCTTCTTCTTCTTCTTCTTCTTCTTCTTCTTCTCCTCCTCCTCTCCTCCTCTTTCTTCTTCCTCTTCCTCTTTTCTTCTTCTTCTTCTCCTCCTCCTACTTCTCCCCCTCCTCTCCTCTCCTCTTCCTCCTCCTCCTCCTCCGTTCTCCTCCTCCTCCTCTTTTCTTCTTCTTCTTCTTCTTCTTCTTCTTCTTCTTCTTCTTCTTCGTCTTCGTCTTCGTCTTCGTCTTCGTCTTCTTCATCTCCTCCTCCTCCTCCCTCTTCTTCTCCTCCTTCTCCTTCTCTCCTCCTCCTCTTTCTTCTTCTTCTTCTTCTTCTTCTTCTTCTTCTTCTTCTTCTTCTTCTTCTTCTTCTTCTTCTTCTTCTTCTTCATCTCCTCCTCCTCCTCCCTCTTCTTCTCCTCCTTCTCCTTCTCTCTCTCCTTCTTCTTTCTTCTTCTTCTTCTTCTTCTTCTTCTTCTTCTTCTTCTTCTTCTTCTTCTTCTTCTTCTTCTTCTTCTTCTTCTTCTCCTCCTCCGCCTTCTCCTTCTCTCCTCCTCCTCTTTCTTCTTCTTCTTCCTCTTTTCTTCTTCTTCTCCTCCTTCTCCTCCTCCTTCCACCCAGCTCAGAGAGCACCAAGGACTCCCACCCAATAAATAATAATAAATATTAAAAGAGTTCAGCGTAACCTCAACTGCAGGATGGGTGGCAAATAAATCTGACAGATCAATAATTAAATAAACAGAAGCTGCTTTTCCGACCTAATTTTGTCTTCTCGCACATGGGGGCCATTTCTTCTTTTGGAGTTCGAATGAGCCAGGAGGGCTTCTGAGACCCCTTTCCTTCTCCCAACACTTCTCCTTCCTTCCTTCCTTCCTTCCTCCCTTCCTCCCAGGGAGGGGCCTACGTGGTGAAGCTCTTTGAAGAATATGCCACGGGGCCGGCGGTGATAGCTGTGGTGTTTCTGGAATCCATCGCCGTGGCTTGGTTCTATGGTGAGCCCCCATCTGCGCGTCGTTGCGGGGGGGACGTGGGACGATGGGTTAGAAAGGATGGCTTCTTCCTTGGGGAGCAACCAATGGGTGGCACAGCCCTGGCACCCCCCCCCCATCTCTCACCACCCAGAAGGTGAAGGCACCTGTGTCTGGTCTAGATGTGGTGGGCTTCCATAGGGACAAGGAACTCAGGAGATCCCTACAATGCAGGCTGGTGACCCCCAAGGGGAGGTCCTTCTCTGTGGGGGCACCCACCCTATGGAACCAGCTGCCCCCTGAGATAAGGAGAATCCAAGACCTCGGTGCCTTCCGCCGTGCCCTTCAAACTTTCTTTTTCCAGCAAGCCGGGCTGGCTTAACATATTTTTAAATTTTTAATTGGTTTGTCATTTTAAACCGGGGCCAAATTAATATATATCCTTTTAATTGTTCTTAATGTTTGTATTGTATGTTTTTTACACCGCCCTGAGTCCCTCGGGAGAAGGCACGGTATATAAATGTGAAATAAAAATAAATAAAAATAAAATAAATGTAAAAGCCGGCTTCTTCTCACCACTCATGA
>JAKOOJ010000017.1:18389245-18429245 GCA_022577455.1 Arizona elegans
AGAAAGAAAGAAAGAAAGAAAGAAAGAAAGAAAAAAAAACATCTGAATGAACCATAGATGGACAGAAGACATGGCTGGTCTAGTGAAGAGAAGGACCAGGGGAGACAGGAGAGCATCTTCCAATATTTGAGGGGCTGCCCCAGAGAGGAGGAAGGGGTGGGTCAAGCTATTTTCCAAAGCAAAAGGAAGGAAGGAAGGAGAGAGGGAGGGAGGGAAGGAAGGTGGAAGGGAGGGAAAGAAAGAGAGAGAGAGAGAGAAAGAAAAGGAAAGGAAAGGAAAGGAAAGGAAAGGAAAGGAAAGGAAAGGAAAGGAAAGGAAAGAAAGAAAGAAAGAAAGAAAGAAAGAAAGAAAGAAAGAAAGAAAGAAAGAAAGAAAGAAAGAAGAAGAAAGACATCTGAATGAACCATAGATGGACAGAAGACATGGCTAGTCAAGTGAAGAGAAGGACCAGGGGAGACAGGAGAGCATCTTCCAGTATTTGAGGGGCTGCCCCAGAGAGGAGGAAGGGGGGTCAAGCTATTTTCCAAAGCAAAAGGAAGGAAGGAAGGAAGGAAGGAGGGAGGGAGGGAGGGAAAGAGAGAGAGAGAGAGAGAAAGGAAGGAAGGAAGGAAGGAAGGAAAGAAAGAAAGAAAGAAAGAAAGAAAGAAAGAAAGACATCTGAATGAACCATAGATGGACAGAAGACATGGCTAGTCTAGTGAAGAGAAGGACCAGGGGAGACAGGAGAGCATCTTCCAGTATCTGAGGGGCTGCCCCAGAGAGGAGGAAGGGGGTCAAGCTATTTTCCAAAGCAAAAGGAAGGAAGGAAGGAAGGAAGGAGAGAGGGAGGGAGGGAGGGAAGGAAAGTGGAAGGGAGGGAAAGAGAGAGAGAGAGAGAGAGAGAGAGAGAGAGAAAGAAAGAAAGAAAGAAAGAAAGAAAGAAAGAAAGAAAGAAAGAAAGAAAGAAAGAAAGAAAGAAAGAAAGAAAGAAAGAAAGAAAGACATCTGAATGAACCATAGATGGACAGAAGACACGGCTAGTCTAGTGAAGAGAAGGACCAGGGGAGACAGGAGAGCATCTTCCAATATCTGAGGGGCTGCCCCAGAGAGGAGGAAGGGGGTCAAGCTATTTTCCAAAGCAAAAGGAAGGAAGGAAGGAAGGAAGGAAGGAGGGAGGGAGGGAGGGAGGGAAGGAAGGTGGAAGGGAGGGAAAGAAAGAGAGAGAGAGAGAAAGAAAGAAAGAAAAAAAGAAAGAAGGAAAGAAAGAAAGAAAGAAAGACATCTGAATGAACCATAGATGGACAGAAGACATGGCTAGTCTAGTGAAGAGAAGGACCAGGGGAGACAGGAGAGCATCTTCCAGTATTTGAGGGGCTGCCCCAGAGAGGAGGAAGGGGGCCAAGCTATTTTCCAAAGCAAAAGGAAGGAAGGAAGGAAGGAAGGAGAGAGGGAGGGAGGGAGGGAAGGAAAGTGGAAGGGAGGGAAAGAGAGAGAGAGAGAGAGAGAGAGAGAGAAAGAAAGAAAGAAAGAAAGAAAGAAAGAAAGAAAGAAGAAAGAAAGAAAGAAAGAAAGAAAGAAAGAAGAAAGAAGAAAGAAAGACATCTGAATGAACCATAGATGGACAGAAGACACGAGACGGGCTAGTCTAGTGAAGAGAAGGACCAGGGGAGACAGGAGAGCATCTTCCAATATCTGAGGGGGCTGCCCCAGAGAGGAGGAAGGGGGGTCAGGCTATTCTCCAAAGCAAAAGGAAGGAAGGAAGGAAGGAGGGAGGGAGGGAGGAAGGAAGGAAGGAAGGAGAGAGGGAGGGGAGGGAGGGAGGGAAGGAAGGTGGAAGGGAGGGAAAGAAAGAGAGAGAGAGAGAAAGAAAGAAAGAAAGAAAAGAAAGAAGGAAAGAAAGAAAGAAAGAAAGAAAAGAAAGAAAGAAAGACATCTGAATGAACCATAGATGGACAGAAGACACGGCTAGTCTAGTGAAGAGAAGGACCAGGGGAGACAGGAGAGCATCTTCCAGTATCTGAGGGGCTGCCCCAGAGAGGAGGAAGGGGGTCAAGCTATTCTCCAAAGCAAAAGGAAGGAAGGAAGGAAGGAAGGAGGGAGGGAGGGAAGGGAAGGTGGAAGGGAGGGAAAGAAAGAGAGAGAGAGAGAGAGAGAGAGAGAGAGAGAGAAAGAAAGAAAGAAAGAAAGAAAGAAAGAAAGAAAGAAAGAAAGAAAGAAAAGAAAGAAAGAAAGAAAGAAAGAAAGAAAGACATCTGAATGAACCATAGATGGACAGAAGACATGGCTGGTCTAGTGAAGAGAAGGACCAGGGGAGACAGGAGAGCATCTTCCAGTATTTGAGGGGCTGCCCCAGAGAGGAGGAAGGGGTCAAGCTATTTTTCCAAAGCACCTGAAGGCCAGACAAGGAATAATGGATGGAAACTGACCAAGGAGAGATTCAGCCTAGAAATAAGGAGGAATTTTCTGACAGTGAGAACTATCAACCCATGGAACAGAAGTTGGCTTCAGAAGTTGCGGGAAGCTTTAAAGCTTCATCACTGGGAGCTTTAAAGAAGAGACTGGACTGCCATATTTCAGAAATGGTGTAGGGCTTCCTGTTTGGGTGGGGGGTTGGACTAGATGACCTACAAGGTCCCTTTCAACTCTGTTAATCTGTGTTATCTCCAATTCCCGCAACCGTTCTTTGTATGTTTTAGCCTCCATTCCCCTAACCATCTCAGAATGCTCTTCTCTGAATCCCAGGGCAGATGCCACGTCTTCTGAACCCTTTCCACTTCGGGTCACGCTTCAGCGGAGCGAGTGGCGCCTGCCATGGGAAAGCAGAGCCAACTTCCATCAGCAGGGAGCCCGTTTCGTTCTTTCTTTCTCTTTAAAGCCCGATCAAAAGCACATCTAGCAGCCAGCCGGATGAGTTGTTGACTAGCAAGAAAAAAAAAAAAAAAAAAAAACGACAGGAGAGGGGAACCAACAAGGCTGACGAGCTGTGATTTGAGATACGGAACAAGTCGTGGAAACCATGATGGACAGGTTTCCATTACGACCGTAATGTGAGAAGTCCTGATGTCATTATAATTGATAATGATAATGTCATTGATATAGGACCAGTTTCTCCAAGGCTGAACTTGGGAGGTTCCTTGGGGACGTTCCAAAATTCGATGCCACTGCAGAGAAAAGGAAATGACTAAACCCGAATTTTTGGCTGAGATGCTTACGCCATTCAGTTCCCCCCCAAAATATACCTTGCAACCAAGACAACTTCCATGGAAGAAAAACTCTTTCTTGTTCCACGCAGAGGAAAAAAAAAACGTGAGCAAACTCCACCGCCTTCTAACACTAATGAGGTTACCTAGTTGGGTCATGAAATGTCTACAAGAAAACGACCAAGCTGAGAGAGTCCAAAGGACCCCACAGTCTTCCTTCTCCTCCCCACTTCTAGCGCTGATGATGTTATCTAGTTGGGTCATAAAATGTTTGGAAGAAAAAAAAAAACCCAAGCTCAGAAACCACCAAGGCCCCCACAGTCCTCCTCCTAGCACTGATGATGTTACCAAGTTGGGTCATGAAATGTCTGTAAGAAAATCACCCAGCTCAGAAAGCATCAAGGACTCCTTCACTACTTCCTTCCTTCTCCTCTTCCTCCTCCTCCTTCCTTCTCCTCATGCCCCTCCTCCTCCTCCTCCTCTTCATCTGCTCGCTTCTAGCATTGATGACATTACCTAGCTGGGTCAGGAAACGTCTGCAAGAAAACCCACCTACCCAGCTCAAAGGGCACCAAGGACCCCACCCAAAAAATGCTGCCGTAACTTAGTTGTCCATCTTCCCCAAAGTTCATTTCGATTGCATTTCCAATGGAGCCCCCCCTCTGGATCCCTAAAGCCCCTCTTCGCCGAGGGAACGCTAGAATTCCCAACATCACCCAGCCCAAGCTTACCCGGCTCCCCGAAGGCTGCAGTGGGGCATCTTCTCCTCCCCCACGGTTTGGTTCAGCAGATGCCGGTAGAAACCACTCAGGTCCTTCTGTTTGGTGACATCCAGGGAGGCTGAGTGAAAGAGATGCATTTTTATGTTAGGTTTTACTCAGGTGCCTTAAAGAAGGAAAATCACAGGGATGGAGGCTAAAATATATGATGAACGGTTGCAGTAACGGGCTAGTCTAGTGAAGAGAAGGACTAAGGGAGACATGATAGCATCTTCCAATATTTGAGGGGCTGCCCCAGAGAGGAGAAAGGGGGTCAAGCTCAGCAGACTAAAAGCATTGTGATTAACACCAGCTATCTGCAATTACTGTAAGTTCGAATCTCACCAGGCTCAAGGTTGACTCAGCCTTCCATCCTTTCTAAGGTAGGTAAATTGAGGACCCGGATTGTGGGGGCAATAAGCTGACTTTGTATAAATATACAAAAGTATGAAGGCTATTGCTTAATGCATTGTAAGCCGCCCTGAGTCTCCGGAGAAGGGCGGCATATAAATCAAATTTTAAAATAAATAAATTTTTAAAAAAGCTATTTTCCAAAGCACCCGAAGGCCAGACAAGGAATCATGGATGGAAACTGAACAAGGAGAGATTCAACCTGGAAATAAGGAGAAATTTTCTGACAGTGAGAACAATCAACCCATGGAGCAGAAGTTGCCTTTGGAAGTTATGGGAGCTTGAGAGAGAGGAAGGGAGAAGAAAGGAGAGGAGAGAAGAGGAGAAAGGGAAAAGGAGAGGAAGAAAAAGGAGAGGAAATAGGAGCAGAGGAGAAGGTTAAAAGGGGAAGAAGGGAGGAGTGGGGGAAGAGAAGGGGAAGTAGGAAAGAGAAGGAGAGGAAGAACGAAGGAAGTAGGAGAAGGGAGAGGAAGGAAAAGAAGAAAGGTTGGAGTAAAGGTAAAGGGTAAAAGAGCAGTCCCGAAAAAGTAAAAATGAAAAATGAAAGTTAAAAGAAAAGATGAAGGAAAAATGATGGAAATGACTGTACATGTAAATGTGTTTATGAGAAATAAAAATAAAAAAATGTAGAAGTTGTGGGAGCTTCATCCCTGGAGGCTTTCAAGAAGAGACTGGACTGCCCTCTGTCAGAAACGGTGTAGGGTCTCCTGCTTGGGTGGGGGGGTTGGACTAGATGACCTCCAAGGCCCTTTCCAACTCTGTTAATCTGTTGGACCCATTAAGCAATGCTACCTAACGGTGAATTAAAGCAAAACGGGCGGCAAATAAATTTGAATGATAATGAAATGTAAAAGTAAAACCTCAGGATAAAAATGGACTGGGTTCATGAGCATTGTTGTTCCTCGGGTGAATGGAAAAGCAGCGGAGCCGTTTAATGTATTACGAAGTCTTGATTGTCTCTACTTGCCCATACAATCGAATTTAAAAAATATTAAAAGCTGTATAAAAATACAGCTAGTTCTCGACTTACAAGCATCCCTTTAGTGGCCATTTGAAGTTACGTCATGGGAAAAAAGTGACTTACGACCGTTTTTCACACTTAATGACAGTTGTGGCATCCCCACTGTCACAGGATCAAAATTCAAACGCTTGGCTACTGCCTCCTATTTATGACGGTTGCGGTGTCCCAGAGTCCCTTCCGACAAGCCAAGTCAATGGGGGGGAAGCTGGATTCACTTAACCACCGTGCGTCTAACTTAACTGTAGTGACTCACTTAACGACGGTGGCAAGAAAGGCCGTAAAACGTGGCAAAACTCACTTAGCTGTCTTGCGTCGCAAGCGGAAAGTTTGAACTCCGTTATGGTCGTAAGTCAAGGACTACCCATCACTGCCAGGCTCGTTGATGGTCGTATGTCAAGGACTACCAATCACTGCCAGGCTCGATGATGGTCGTAAGTTCAGCACTAGCAGTATTTGTCAGGCTCGATTATGGTCGTATGTCAAGGACTACCAGCAACTGACAGGCTTATGGTTGTAGGTAGAGGACTTGCAGCAATCGAGTCCATTATGGTCGTTAACTCGAGGACTAATTGCCAGGCACAGCAATGGTTGTAAGTTGAGGACTAACTGCCAGGTTTGCTTATGGTCGTAACTCGAGGACTGCCTGGCATTTGAGCGGCTGCCATGTCCTGCAAGATGATTCTTGCTTTGGCCCCCGGAGGGTCTGCAGCTGGACCCCCCCCACACACACCCCGATGGGAGAGCCCCCCCCCCGGCTCACCTTCAATGGCGGCCTCCTTCTTCTCCCTCTCCTCCTCTTCGGCCCTCTCCTGCAGCTTCTTCTTGTAGGCGGAGGTCACGAAGGCCTCCTTGTCCTGGAAGGCGTCCCCTTCGGCCTCGCGCTCCTTCTGGATCTTCTTCTCCATCCGGCGCTCCTGCTCCTTCTTCCGCAGCTCAGCCGCCTGCAGGATGTTCTGGATGTATTTGGGCTGGAAGGGAGGAAGAGGCCAAAGCGGATTGGTTGCTTTTTTTTAGGATGGATCATTTGGACGAGTAACTAAAAGAGTTGAACGTATCCAGCCCACCTTCCTCTTTTCTCCACAACAACCCTGTGAGGTGGGATGGGATGAGGGAGAGAGGGACTGGCTCCAATCACCCAGCTGGCTTTCATGCCTAAGGCGGGACTAGAACTCACCGTCTCCTGGTGATTGGCCCAAAGTCACCCAGCTGCCTTTCATGCCTAAGGCGGGACTAGAACTCCCCGTCTCCCGGTGATTGGCCCAAAGTCACCCAGCTGCCTTTCATGGCTAAGGCGGGATTAGAACTCCCCGTCTCCCGGTGATTGGCCCAAAGTCACCCAGCTGCCTTTCATGGCTAAGGCGGGATTAGAACTCCCCGTCTCCTGGTGATTGGCCCAAAGTCACCTAGCTGGCTTTCATGCCAAAGGCGGGACTAGAACTCCCCATCTCCTGGTGATTGGCCCAAAGTCACCCAGCTGCCTTTCATGGCTAAGGCGGGATTAGAACTCCCCGTCTCCCGGTGATTGGCCCAAAGTCACCCAGCTGGCTTTCATGCCTAAGGCGGGACTAGAACTCCCCGTCTCCTGGTGATTGGCCCAAAGTCACCCAGCTGGCTTTCATGCCTAAGGCGGGACTAGAACTCACTGTCTCCTGGTGATTGGCCCAAAGTCACCCAACTGCCTTTCATGGCTAAGGCGGGATTAGAACTCCCCGTCTCCCGGTGATTGGCCCAAAGTCACCCAGTTGACTTTCATGCCTAAGGCGGGACTAGAACTCACCCTCTCCTGGTGATTGGCCCAAAGTCACCCAGCTGGTTTTCATGCCTAAGGCGGGACTAGAACTCACCGTCTCCTGGTGATTGGCCGAAAGTCACCCAGCTGGTTTACATGCCTAAGGCGGGACTAGAACTCACCCTCTCCTGGTGATTGGCCCAAAGTCACCCAGCTGGTTTTCATGCCTAAGGCGGGACTAGAACTCACCGTCTCCTGGTGATTGGCCGAAAGTCACCCAGCTGGCTTTCATGCCTAAGGCGGGACTAGAACTCCCCGTCTCCTGGTGATTGGCCCAAAGTCACCCAGCTGGCTTTCATGCCTAAGGCGGGACTAGAACTCACTGTCTCCTGGTGATTGGCCCAAAGTCACCCAACTGCCTTTCATGGCTAAGGCGGGATTAGAACTCCCCGTCTCCCGGTGATTGGCCCAAAGTCACCCAGTTGACTTTCATGCCTAAGGCGGGACTAGAACTCACCCTCTCCTGGTGATTGGCCCAAAGTCACCCAGCTGGTTTTCATGCCTAAGGCGGGACTAGAACTCACCGTCTCCTGGTGATTGGCCGAAAGTCACCCAGCTGGTTTACATGCCTAAGGCGGGACTAGAACTCACCGTCTCCTGGTGATTGGCCCAAAGTCACCCAGCTGGCTTTCATGCTTAAGGCGGGACTAGAACTCATTGTCTCCTGGTGATTGGCCCAAAGTCACCCAGCTTTCATGCTTAAGGCGGGACTAGAACTCTCTGTCTCCTGGTGATTGGCCCAAAGTCACCCAGCTGGTTTTTATGGCTTAAGCTGGGACCAGAACTCACCCTCTCCTGTGTCCTGGGGTCACGTGATCCCTTTTTGCGACCTTCTGACGAGCCGTCAATAGGGACGCCAGATTCACTTAACAACCATTGTTACTGACTTAACTGCAGTGATTCACTTAACAACCGTGGCAAAAAAGGTCGTAACATGGGCAAAACTCACTTAACAACCGTCTCGCTTAGGAACAGAAGTTTTGTACTCCGTGGTGGTCGTATGTTGAGGACTACCTGCAGTAGCAGCAGCAGCAACGTCCTTCCTGGGAGGGCCAAGAGATATTCCCTGGAGGAAACTCCTATCTTAGGTAGCTTTACAGCAGTGTTTCTCAACCTTGGAAGCTTGAAGATGGGTGGACTTCAACTCCCAGAATCCCCCAGCCAGCAGCGCTGGCTGGGGGATTCTGGGAGTTGGTCCACCCATCTTCAAGCTACCAAGGTTGAGAAACACTGCTTTACAGGTGGCTCAGGGCTCTTATTACTGGTAGTCCTCGATTTACGAGGGACTGTTCAAAGTTACAACGGCACTCCAAAAAAGTGACTTATGACCGTTTTTCACACTTATGACCATTGCAGCATCTCTAGGGTCACATGATCCCCTTTTCCGACCAGCCAAGTCAATGGGGGGCGGGGGAGAGCTGGATTCACTGAAAAACTGTTGTGACTAATTTAACAACGGCAGCGATTCGTTTAATGACTGTAGCAAGAAACCTAAGATGGGGCAAAATTTTCCTTAACGGATGTTTCACTTAGCAACAGAAATTTTGGACTCCGCTGTCGTCATTAAGTCAAGGGTCTGCCTGTATTGCAGGCTAATTTCTGCCCACCGCAGTGATTCGCTTAACGAACACGGCAAGAAATGTCGTAAAATGGGGGGACAGTTCACTTAAGAAAAATTGGCAGCAGAAATTTTGGCCTCCATGATGATCGAGGATACCCGTCCCACCTTTTCTGCCCCCCTCTGTTTTCTCACCCCCCCTCCAGCCCCAGATGTGGCTCTCTGCTCCCCAAGCGCTGCTGGCCCAGAGGGACCAAGGCCAAGCAGGGTTCCCCCCCCTCTGGCCAGGTACGGACCTTTTTCTCGGCTTTTCCCGCAAGTGAGCTGGCCTGGGTCTCCGCCTTCTTCTGCTGGATGTCCTCGTAAATGGTGTCGTATTCGTAGACAGTGGAGTCTTCAGCCAGGGCCCTCTGGATCTCCAGCTTGGTCTTCGGAGCAAAGCAGGGGAGGAGAACAGGGGGTGGGGTGGGCTCATTAGTGTCTTCTAGCAGGCAGGTCTAAAATACAGCCGGCCGGGGTCTCTCGATAGGGAGGTGGCGGGGGTGGGGGGGGGCGCATGTCAATTTAATAAATTTAATGGAGAAGAAAATAAATATGAGCTCAAGACATTGAAAAAGCAGCATTTTATAAGAGGATATGGATGGCATAGACAGACAGATGGTAGACAGGCAGACAGACAGATAGGTGATAGATAGATGATAGATAGATAGATAGATAAATAAATAAATAAATAGACGATTGATTGATCGATAGATAGAGCCTGACTAGGTGGCTCAGTGGCTAAGACACTGAGCTTGTCGATCAGAAAGGTTGGCAGTTTGGCGGTTCGAATCCCTAGTACAGGTCTCCTGCGTGAGCAGGGGGTTGGACTAGATGACCTCCAAGGTCCCTTCCAACTCTGTTACAGATAGATAGATAGATAGATAGATAGATAGATAGATAGAGGTAGGTAGGTGGATGAATGGATGGATGGATGGATGGATAGATAGATACAGGTAGGTAGGTAGGTAGGTAGATAGATAGATAGATAGATATAGATACATAGATACTGGTAGATAGATAGATGGATGGATAGATAGATAGACAGATAGATAGATACAGGTAGGTAGGTAGGTAGGTAGGTAGATAGATAGATAGATAGATAGATAGATAGATAGATAGATAGATATAGATACATAGATACTGGTAGATAGATAGATGGATGGATAGATAGATAGATAGATAGATAGATAGATAGATAGATAGATACAGGTAGGTAGGTAGGTAGGTAGATAGATTAGAGATAGATAGACAGACAGACAGACAGACAGACAGATAGATACAGATACATAGATACTGGTAGATAGATAGATGGATGGATAGATAGATAGATAGATAGATAGATAGATAGATAGATAGATAGATAGATAGATACAGGTAGGTAGGTAGGTAGGTAGATAGATTAGAGATAGATAGATAGATAGACAGACAGACAGACAGACAGATAGATACAGATACATAGATACTGGTAGATGGATGGATGGATGGATGGATGGATGGATGGATGGATGGATAGATGGATAGATAGATAGATAGATAGATAGATTCAGATACATAGATACTGGTAGGTAAGTAGGTAGATAGATAGATGGATGGATGGATGGACGGACGGACGGACAGGCAGGCAGACAGAGACATAGATAGATACAGAGAGACAGACAAATATAATCTCAGACATTAAAAACAGCATTTTATAAGGTGAGATATGTGGCAGATAATGTAATCAATATCTCAAGACAACGAAAACACAGCATTTTACAAGGGGTGAGATGGGCGCCGTATAAATTTAACGAAATAAATAAAATAAATAAAGTATGATCTCAAGGCAGTGAAAACGCAGCGTTTCATAAGGTGAGGTGGGTGGCATATAATGTAATCCATGGAATAAGTAAATAAAACATGATCTCAGACATTGAAACCGTAGCCTTTCGTAAGACCCCGAGCAATCTTGCAAAGCCCACCTTCTGCTCCTCAAATTGCAAACAGAACTCCTGCCTGAATTAGCTGCTTTTTCTCCCCATGTTTTGCCTGTAGATAGAGACTGGTAGTACTTCTACATGGCACTATATACCTGGATTCATTTAACGACCGTATGCTTCCCTTAATAAGTGCAGTGATTTGCTTAACAACCATGGGAAAAAGATCGTAACATCAGACATGACTCACTTAACAACCGAAAATTCTGGTCTCGATTCTGGTTGTAAGGCGAGGACTGAACTGTACTGAGTAACTTAGCTGCAAGCAAACGCCACTTTTTAAAGCGCTTTCCTATATTTTTAGCCTTCCAATACAGGTAGTCCTCGACTTACAACAGTTCATTTAGTGACCATTCAAAGTTACGACGGCAGTGAAAAAAGGGACTTAGGACCGGTTTTCACACTTACGACCGTTGCAGCATCCCCATGGCGATCAAAATTCAGATGACTCCTATTTATGACAGGCGCAGTGTCCCTGGGGTCACGTGATCCCCTTTTGCGACCTTCAGACATGCTAAGTCCATGGGGGAAGCTGGATTCACTTAACAACCGTGTGACTGATTTAACAACTGCAGTGATTCACTTAGCAACCGGGGCAAGAAAGGTTCTAAAAAGGGGCAAAACTCACTTAATACATGTCTCGCTTAGCGATGGAAATTTTGGGGCTCAGCTGTGGTCGTAAGTGGAGGACTTCCTGCGGTTTTAGTACCCCTGTCTTTTTTTTCATATTGTATTTTGCACCATGAAATTCAGGCAGGAGAAGGGATTGGCTTCCCTGGCTATCCTAGAAAGTATTTTCCTCTCTTCAGCCGGCTGCTAAATTAAGTCTCTGCCTTTTGCAATGTGGTGTAAACTGCGAGGAGGATCCATGGCAATCCGTAACTTCCCAAAGCTTATTTCTCCCGTAACAACTCGGGCGCTGCCAAAAGAAGCCAAGGGGAAAAACAGACGTGTATAAAAGTAGAACTATCCGTCAAACAAAGAAAGTCATGGAAACTAAAAATGTATTATTATATATATATATATATATATTTTTATGGAGTTAAGACAGCCAGTTCCAGATCCGTTGCCAAGAAGGACGATTGTGTAAAACTTTGGACCATAAATTATGTGAAATAGTCCGATAATGAATTCACATTCTGCCTATTTACACATTTGGCTGACTGGTAAGTTCTTAAGTCATAAAAAAAGGCTGTGATGAAAGGAGAAATAGGAGTAAACGCTCCCATTAATCTTGAAACATTGGTTTACTTTAAACTAATGGGGTCCAAACTTGGGGACTTCAACTCCCAGAATTCCCAGATGGATCTTGAGAGACTTGAACCCTGGGCCCAATCTAGAGCAGTAGCCAAAATTGTGGAAACCTTTTGGGAAAAGTTTATTTTCTAAAACTAGCTAATAACATCCCTTTGTTTTGGGAGTAGTACCATAAAATTATATATCCGTGGAAAGGTAATTTAATCAAGAATGTAATGCAATAACTTTTATGAAGGATGTGCTATGAGAATAGCAGTTGTAGCATAAAGAAGAAAAGTGAAACACGTAGAGAAAATGAGATGTACAAAAATGATCCCCATGTCAGTTAATCCTTAGTTGGGTAACTTTTAGCATGAATGACGGCCTTACAACGTCTTCCCATGGAGGGAACCACGTCTTTTGAGTTCTGCAGCTGTTCTCATGTGAAACCAAGATTGAATGATGGCTTCTATTAACTGGGTTTTATTGCTAGGTTGCTTCTGACTAGGAAGTTTCTTTAGTCGGCTCCCTAGATTTTCAATTGGGTGAAGATCTGGGCTATTCCCAGTCCAGTCCAGCAGTGGAATAGGATTATCTTGAAACTCCAAAAAAGAAAAAAAAAGTGGTATTATTAGCTATCAAACCTCAAAAATATACTTTTCCCAAAAGGTTTCCACAATTTTGGGCACGACTGTAACAAAATGAAATTCAGTGTAGAGAAAAGTAAAGTCTTGCTTTATTTACTTACACTTAAGCAAGAAAAACCAAAAGTACACATATAAACTGGGGGAAACCAGGCTTAATAGCAGTAAGTGTGAGAGGGATTTTGGAATCTTAGTGGACAACCAGCTAAATATGAGCCAGCAGTGTATGGCGGCAGCCAAAAAAGCCAATGTAATCCTAAATTGCATGAACAGAGGGACACAATCTAGATCAAGGGAGGTACTAATACCACTTTATAAGGCCTTGGTAAGGCCACACTTGGAATCCTGCATCCAGTTTTGGTCGCCACACTATAAAAAAGGATGTGGAGACTCTGGAAAGAGTGCAGAGAAGAGCAAAAAGGATGATGAGGGGACTGGAGGCTAAAACAGACGATGAACGGTTGCAGGAACTGGGCCTGGCTAGTCCAGGAAAGAGAAGGACCAGGGGAGACAGGAGAGCATCTTCCGATATTTGGGGGGCTGCCCCAGAGAGGAGGAAGGGGGTCAAGCTATTCTCCCAAAGCACCTGAAGGCCAGACAAGGAGTAATGGATGGAAACTGACCAAGGAGAGATTCAAACTGGAAATAAGGAGGAATTTTCTGACAGTGAGAACAATCAACCCATGGAACAGAAGTTGTCTTTGGAAGTTGTGGGAGCTTCATCCCTGGAGGCTTTCAAGGTGCAACTGGGCTGCCCTCTGTCAGAAATGGTGTAGGGTCTCCTGATTGGGTGGGAGGTGAGGGTTGGGCTAGATGACCTCCAGGGTTCCTTCCAACTCTCTTATTCCGTTATTCCCCAGCCAGCCGTGCATGAAACCATGTTGAAACCATGCTTTCAAAAATTAGTTGAAATAATTTCATTTATCACCCAGTTCACCCAGATCAGAGAACAGGTGGTCCTCGACTTACGACCGTTCGTTTAGTGACCGTTTGAAGTTACAGCGGCACTGAAAAAAAAGCGACCCAGGACCCCCTTTTCACACTTATGACCTCTGCAGCATCCCCACCGTTACGTGACCAAAATTCAGAGTCTTGGCAACGGACTCGTATTTATGACAGTCGCAGTGAGTGTCCTGGGGCGGGGGGGGGGGGGGGGGGGTGTCAGGAAATCCCCTCTGGTGACCCTCTGACAAGCAAAGTTGATGCGGAGGCCAGGTTACTAACTTAACAACTTCAGGGATTCACTTAACAGCAGTGGCAAGATTGGTTGTGAAACGGGACACCTCCCCCCCCAAAAAATCACTTCACATCGGTCTCACTTAGCGACATAAATTTTGGGCTCGAATTATGGCCGTGAGTTGAGGACTACCTCCGGAAAGGTTACTAGTCTTCAGGATTCAAGGCAGACGTCTCCTGCTGGAAAGAGAACCAGCTCAGTTACTCCAAGGAGTATCCACAGAGGAAGGAAGATCCCCAAAAGTCGAAGGTGGCCATCTTGACTTTTTTGACCCTGCCTGCGAGAAGGGAATGCTGAACCAAGCCGGTTTTGGGTCTCACCCAGAATGCCTCTTGCCTCCCCGGCTGTGTACCCCGACTGTACAATAAAACAGAAGGGATACGGCTAGTCCTCGACTTACAACCGTCCATTAAGTGACTGCTTGAAGTTAAGACAGTGCTGAATAAAGTATGATTAAAATTAAACTGCTTGGCAGCTGGCATGAATTTATAATGGTGGCAGCAACCCTAGAGTCACATCCTCACCATTTGCGACCTTCCCATAAGCAAATTCATGTTGGATTCACTTAACGACCAGGTGATTCATTTAACGACCACTGCGATTTAAAAGTCGCAGCAACAAAAAAAATCATCTTAACGGTCGGGCGCGACTCCCTTAACGTCCTTCTTCACTTAGCAACGGACAATACAGTCCCCGACTGCGGTCGTAAAGTCGAGGACCATCGTTATCCAGGCACAGGGGCACCAGAGGCGCAAAATAACCACGTCCACTTACTTGTTTCATGGCTTGCTTTTTTAGGGATTCCTTCTGGAGGCTCTCGCTGATCGAAGACTGTCAGGAAAGAAAATTAAGGTGGGTTAATAACTCATGAAGATCGGTAGAGATTCTCCGTCGTCCAGGTCACGGAGATGCTTTTTTCCCAAGAGGCAACTGTGTTTTCTGGTTTTTTTCTTTGAAGACGTTTCCCTTCTCATCCAAGAAGCTTCTTCGGCTCTGACCGAATGGTGGGGAAGGGAAGGATTGATACTCCTTGCAGACAGCTGGTCATTGGCATCCTTTTTAGAGCAGTGTTTCTCAACCTTGGAAGCTTGAAGATGGGTGGACTTCAACTCCCAGAATCCCCCATTCTGGGAGTTGAAGTCCACCCATCTTCAAGCTACCAAGGTTGAGAAACACTGTTTTAGAGGGTCTTTGAGGCCCCTTGGAGGTTTCTCTGTGTCCTCAGAGTCACCTGAGTGGTGCAAATGCTTCCTGTAGTCTCTGGAAATCCTCTGGAAATCCAATCCGTAGGAATAGATTTCCAGAGGAAAAAATTGCAGACTTACAGGTACACAACTCAGGTGACCCTGAGGACACAGACAAACCTCCAAGTGGCCTCAACGACCTTCTCAAAGGATGCAAACGACCAGCTTTGTCTGCAAGGAATGTAAATCGTTCTCCTTCCCCACCATCCGGTCAGAGCCGAAGAAGCTTCTTGGATGAGAAGTGAAACATCTTCAAAAGAAAAAAAAACAAAACAGAAAGTCCAGTTGCCTCCTGAAAATTTATTTTAAATTTTTGTATTTATGTGTTTTATCTTGTGCCTGTTCACCGCCCTGAGTCCTTCGGGAGAAGGGCGGTATAGAAATTTAATAATAAAATAAAATAATAAAATAAAATAAAATAAGATAAATAATAAAATAAAATAAAATAAAATAAAATAAAATAAAATAAAATAAAATAAAATAAAATAAAATAAAATAAAATAAAATAAAATAAAATAAAATAAAATAAAATAAAATAAAATAAAATAAAATAAAATAAAATAAAATAATAAAATAAAATAAAATAAAATACAATAAAATAAAATAAAATAAAATAAAATAAAATAAAATAAAATAAAATAAAATAAAATAAAATAAGCACCTTTTGGGACAACTTAGAGCCTTGGTGGCGCAGCAGACTAAAGTGCTGTTAAATAACACCAGCTGCCTGCAATTATGGCGAGTTCAAATCTCACCAGGCTCAAGGTGGACTCAGCCTTCCATCCTTCCGAGGTAGGTAAAATGAGGACCCAGATTGTGGGGGCAATAAACTGACTTTGTATAAAAAAGAACAGCGCTTGGGGGGGCCCAAAAGCCCTACTAAGCAGGTACAGTATATATAAAAAGTATGAAGCCTATTGCTTAACGCATTGTAAGCTGCCCCGAGTCTTCGGAAAAGGGCGGCATATAAATCGATCCAATCAATCAATAAATCAATAAATCAATAAATAAATTCATTAAGGGTTATGGCTGCAGAAGCAGTGGAAATCTGGGTGCAACGCTCTACTTATAATATCCAAAATAGGGCACCATATTCCTAGGAAACCTGCTGCAGGGAGTCCTCAACTTACAACTGTTCATTGAAACAAGTTACAATGGCACTGAAAATGACACCGGTCCTGGCTATGGTCTTAAGTCAAGGACTACAATAGTCCTCAACTTAACCATAGCTCATTTAGTGACCATTTGAAATTGCGACGGCGCTGAAAAAAGGTAAGACTTAGGACCGTTTTTCACACTTACGACCATTGCAAAATCCCCATCGTCGTGTGATTAAAATTCAGACGCTTGGCAATGGACTCATACTTATGATGCTTGCAATGTCCCGGGGTCAAGTGATCCCTTTTTGCGACCTTCTGAGCAGCCAAGTCAATGGGGGAAGGCGGATTCACTTAACAACTGGGTTACCAACTTAACCACTGCCGTGATTCACTTAACAACCGTGGCAAGAAAGGCTGTAAAATGGGGCGAACCTCACTTAACAAATACCTCACTTAGCAACAGGAATTTGGGGCACAATTCTGGTCCTTGACTACCTGTAATGGTGAGCGCACGGCATGAAGGACTGAGATTTAGTGTGAAAAAGTACCACATTAGGACACAAACAACAGAAAAATAGACTTGGAAGGGACCTCAGAGGTCTTCTAGTCCAACCCCCTGCTCAAGCAGGAGGCCCCACACCATTCCAGACAAGTGACTGTCAAGTCTCTTCTTAAAAAGCCTCCAATGATGGAGCACCCGTACAGCCTCTGGTGGCACGCTGTTCCCCTGGTTTATCATTCTCAGTGTTAGGAAGTTTCTCCTTAGTTCTAAGTTGCTTCTCTCTTTCATTAATTTCCAGCCATTGCTTCTTGTTCTCCCTTCAGGTGGCTTGGAGAATAGGTTTCAATTCAGAATAGAGCTGGAAGGGACCTTGGAGGTCTTCTAGTCCAACCCTGTCAAGCAGGTGACCTTATACCCGTGATGGGAAATCTGTGGCATGCGTAGCCCTATCAGTGGGCACGTGAGTTCAGCTCCGGCGCGAAACAGGCTGTTTCCTGTCTCCGGAGGGCCTCGGAGGGAGGGTGGGGGGTGAGGAAGGCCCGTTTTTTTGCTCTCCCCAGCCTCCAGAGCCTCTCTAGGAAGTTGGCAAATGGGCCGTTTTCGGCCTCCGGAGGGGTGGGGAAGGCCGTTTTCACCCTCCCCAGACTCCTAGAGAGGCTCTGGAGGCTGGGGACAGCAAAAAAAACGGGCCTTCTGGTCCCACCGGAAGTTGGCAAACAGGCCATTTCTGGCCTCTGGAGGATCTCCAGGTGGGTGGGGAAGGCCCTCCCCAGACTCCTAGGAAGGCTCTAGAGGCAAGTGAGAGAGGAAAAAGGACCTACCGGGCCATCATGTGCCAGGAGCGGGGAGGGAGCGGGGGGGTTGCACACACATGCGCAGGGGGCATAGAATTATGGGTGTGGGCACGTAAGCGCACGACCCCCCCGGCCCCCCACTCCTGGCACGCGATGGCAAAAAGGTTAGCCATCACTGCCTTATACCATTTCAGACAAGTGGCTGTCCAGTCTCTTCTTAAAACCCTCCAGTGACGGAGAACCCACAACTTCTGGTGGCAAGTTGTTCCACTAACAATGGCAATCGCCTTCTGAAGAGCATCGATTTCCCCCCCCCCACTCCCATCAGATCTTTTCTGCATGTCCCACCTGCATGTAGATGAGTCTCCAAAGGTCCTCAGGGGTTGAGCAGACACAGCTGCGTAAGCCCATCGCTCAACAGTGCTCGGAGTGAGCAAAATCCCTCTTTTTCAACACCTCTTGAGGATCAGGCCATGTGAAAAATGGATTTTTTTAAAAAAACAACAAAACAAAACACCTAATTTTGGCAGCCGGAGGAGTTTTCCAGTCCTGCTGTGACTCATGCTGAAGGCCAGGATTTCGTAGGAGCCCCAAGAAGAAGGATGGTGTCACTACCACTTCGTAACGTTAGCAGTTGCTCGGAGTTTTTTTTTTTTCTGTTTTGTGCTCGGGTGTCCAAGTTAAGCACGGTGACTCACCACCGGTGACATCGCAACTCTTATAAGCCGAAGGGCCGGGAATTATATATAAGTCCGATAAAATAAATAAAAAATAAATAAATGACATATCCACACGCCACATCGTGCCTCACGAAACACGCTGACCTTCAGCGAGGAGACACCGAGATCTGGACGGTGTTCCCTGACCTCATTCGGACGCCTTGGTGTCCTTCCAGGCTCAAGTCAACACTTCTGAGAAAGACGGGGCTGGGATGCTGGACCCAGGACGTGTTCGCAATTTGGGTGACTTAAGATATTGGGGTCAAGAAGGGAGAATCACCGCTTTATAAGGCCTTGGGGAGGCCACCTTTGGAGTATGGTGCCCAGTTTTGGTCCCCACGATATAAAAAAAGATGTGGAGACTCTGGAAAGAGTGCAGAGAAGAGCAACCAGGATGATGAGGGGACTGGAGGCTAAAACATACGATGAACGGTTGCAGGAACTGGGCCTGGCTAGTCTAGTGAAGAGAAGGACCAGGGGAGACAGGAGAGCATCTTCCAGTATTTGAGGGGCTGCCCCAGAGAGGAGGAAGGGGGTCAAGCTATTTTCCAAAGCAAAAGGAAGGAAGGAAGGAAGGAGAGAGGGAGGGAGGGAGGGAAGGAAGGTGGAAGGGAGGGAAAGAAAGAGAGAGAGAGAGAGAGAGAGAGAGAAAGAAAGAAAGAAAGAAAGAAAGAAAGAAAGGAAAGAAAGAAAGAAAGAAAGAAAGAAAGAAAGAAAGAAAGAAAGAAAGAAAGAAAGAAAGAAAGAAAGAAAGAAAGAAAGACATCTGAATGAACCATAGATGGACAGAAGACATGGCTGGTCTAGTGAAGAGAAGGACCAGGGGAGACAGGAGAGCATCTTCCAATATTTGAGGGGCTGCCCCAGAGAGGAGGAAGGGGGTCAAGCTATTCTCCAAAGCACCCAAAGGCCAGACAAGGAACAATGGATGGAAACTAATGAAGGAGAGAAGCAACCTGGAATTAAGGAGAACCTTCCTAACAGTGAGGACAATTAACCAGTGGAACAGCTTGCCACCAGAAGTTGTGGGTGCTCCAACACCCACAACTTTTGGGAAAAATCAGAATGAGAATAGAGGTGGAAGGGACCTTGGAGGCCTTCTAGTCCAGCCCCCTGCTCAAGGAGAGACAGGACAGCCATTTGTCTGAAATGGCACAGGGTCTCCTGCTTGATGAGGCGGTTGGACTAGAAGACCTCCAAGGTCTCTTCTGTTATTCAGGCCTTCTGGATCTTCCTAGTAAGTTCAAAAGAGCTTCCTCAGCAGGAATCACAGACCGTGGGGTTGAAGGGGTGCAATCTGTGTATAGCATACAAGAAAGCCAATTCTGGGGAATTCTGGGAGTGGAAGTCCATCCCTCTTAAAGCATTGCTGGCTGGGGAATTCTGGGAGTGGAAGTCCTCCCCTCTTAAAGCATTGCTGGCTGGGGAATTCTGGGAGTGGAAGTCCACCCATCTTAAAGCAGGCTGGCTGGGGAATTCTGGGAGTGGAAGTCCTCCCCTCTTAAAGCATAGCTGGCTGGGGAATTCTGGGAGTGGAAGTCCACCCCTCTTAAAGCAGGCTGGCTGGGGAATTCTGGGAGTGGAAGTCCTCCCCTCTTAAAGCATAGCTGGCTGGGGAATTCTGGGAGTGGAAGTCCTCCCCTCTTAAAGCATAGCTGGCTGGGGAATTCTGGGAGTGGAAGTCCTCCCCTCTTAAAGCATTGCTGGCTGGGGAATTCTGGGAGTGGAAGTCCACCCCTCTTAAAGCAGGCTGGCTGGGGAATTCTGGGAGTGGAAGTCCATCCCTCTTAAAGCATGCTGGCTGGGGATTCTGGGAGTGGAAGTCCTCCCCTTTTAAAGCAGGCTGGCTGGGGGAATTCTGGGAGTGGAAGTCCACCCCTCTTAAAGCAGGCTGGCTGGGGAATTCTGGGAGTGGAAGTCCACCCCTCTTAAAGCATTGCTGGCTGGGGAATTCTGGGAGTGGAAGTCCTCCCCTCTTAAAGCATAGCTGGCTGGGGAATTCTGGGAGTGGAAGTCCATCCCTCTTAAAGCATGCCAGGTGTGGGATTCTGGGAGTTGGAGTCTATCCCTCTTAAAGCATGGCTGGCTGGGGGATTCTGGGAGTGGAAGTCCATCCCTCTTAAAGCAGGCTGGCTGGGGAATTCTGGGAGATGAAGTCCTCCCCTCTTAAAGCATTGCTGGTTGGGGGATTCTGGGAGTTGAAGTCCATCCCTCTTAAAGCATTGCTGGTTGGGGGATTCTGGGAGTGGAAGTCCATCCCTCTTAAAGCATTGCTGGGTGGGGAATTCTGGGAGTGGAAGTCCACCCCTTTTAAAGCATTGCTGGCTGGGGAATTCTGGGAGTGGAAGTCCTCCCCTCTTAAAGCACGCTGGCTGGGGGATTCTGGGAGTGGAAGTCCACCCCTCTTAAAGCAGGCTGGCTGGGGAATTCTGGGAGATGAAGTCCTCCCCTCTTAAAGCACGCTGGCTGGGGAATTCTGGGAGTGGAAGTCCACCCCTCTTAAAGCATTGCTGGCTGGGGAATTCTGGGAGTGGAAGTCCTCCCCTCTTAAAGCACGCTGGCTGGGGGATTCTGGGAGTGGAAGTCCACCCCTCTTAAAGCATGGCTGGCTGGGGGATTCTGGGAGTGGAAGTCCACCCCTCTTAAAGCATGGCTGGCTGGGGGATTCTGGGAGTGGAAGTCCACCCCTCTTAAAGCAGGCTGGCTGGGGAATTCTGGGAGTGGAAGTCCACCCCTCTTAAAGCAGACTGGCTGGGGAATTCTGGGAGTGGAAGTCCACCCCTCTTAAAGCAGGCTGGCTGGGGAATTCTGGGAGCGGAAGTCCATCCCTCTTAAAGCAGGCTGACTGGGGGATTCTGGGAGTGGAAGTCCACCCCTCTTAAAGCATGGCTGGCTGGGGAATTCTGGGAGATGAAGTCCTCCCCTCTTAAAACATGCTGGCTGGGGAATTCTGGGAGTGGAAGCCCACCCCTCTTAAAGCAGACTGGCTGGGGAATTCTGGGAGTGGAAGTCCACCCCTCTTAAAGCAGGCTGGCTGGGGAATTCTGGGAGTGGAAGTCCACCCCTCTTAAAGCATGCTGGATGGGGATTCTGGGAGTGGAAGTCCACCCCTCTTAAAGCATGGCTGGCTGGGGGATTCTGGGAGTGGAAGTCCACCCCTCTTAAAGCAGGCTGGCTGGGGAATTCTGGGAGTGGAAGTCCACCCCTCTTAAAGCAGGCTGGCTGGGGAATTCTGGGAGTGGAAGCCCACCCCTCTTAAAGCAGGCTGACTGGGGGATTCTGGGAGTGGAAGTCCACCCCTCTTAAAGCATGGCTGGCTGGGGGATTCTGGGAGTGGAAGCCCACCCCTCTTAAAGCATTGCTGGCTGGGGAATTCTGGGAGTGGAAGCCCACCCCTCTTAAAGCATGCTGGCTGGGGGATTCTGGGAGTGGAAGTCCACCCATGTTAAAGCATGCTGGCTGGGGGATTCTGGGAGTGGAAGTCCTCCCCTCTTAAAGCAGGCTGACTGGGGGATTCTGGGAGTGGAAGTCCACCCCTCTTAAAGCATGGCTGGCTGGGGAATTCTGGGAGTGGAAGTCCTCCCCTCTTAAAGCAGGCTGACTGGGGGATTCTGGGAGTGGAAGTCCACCCCTCTTAAAGCATGGCTGGCTGGGGAATTCTGGGAGTGGAAGCCCACCCCTCTTAAAGCAGGCTGACTGGGGGATTCTGGGAGTGGAAGTCCACCCCTCTTAAAGCATCCTGGCTGGGGGATTCTGGGAGTGGAAGCCCACCCCTCTTAAAGCATTGCTGGCTGGGGAATTATGGGAGTGGAAGTCCACCCCTCTTAAAGCATGCAGGCTGGGGAATTCTGGGAGTGGAAGTCCACCCCTCTTAAAGCATTGCTGGCTGGGGAATTCTGGGAGTGGAAGTCCACCCCTCTTAAAGCATTGCTGGCTGGGGAATTCTGGGAGTGGAAGCCCACCCCTCTTAAAGCATTGCTGGCTGGGGAATTCTGGGAGTGGAAGCCCACCCCTCTTAAAGCAGGCTGACTGGGGGATTCTGGGAGATGAAGTCCTCCCCTCTTAAAGCATTGCTGGCTGGGGAATTCTGGGAGATGAAGTCCTCCCCTCTTAAAGCATTGCTGGCTGGGGAATTCTGGGAGTGGAAGTCCTCCCCTCTTAAAGCAGGCTGACTGGGGGATTCTGGGAGTGGAAGTCCTCCCCTCTTAAAGCAGGCTGACTGGGGGATTCTGGGAGTGGAAGTCCACCCCTCTTAAAGCATGGCTGGCTGGGGAATTCTGGGAGTGGAAGTCCACCCCTCTTAAAGCATGGCTGGCAGGAGAATTCTGGGATTGGAAGTCCTCCCCTCTTAAAGCAGGCTGACTGGGGGATTCTGGGAGATGAAGCCCACCCCTCTTAAAGCAGGCTGACTGGGGGATTCTGGGAGTGGAAGTCCTCCCCTCTTAAAGCAGGCTGACTGGGGAATTCTGGGAGTGGAAGTCCTCCCCTCTTAAAGCATGGCTGGCTGGGGAATTCTGGGAGTGGAAGTCCTCCCCTCTTAAAGCATGGCTGACTGGGGGATTCTGGGAGTGGAAGTCCTCCCCTCTTAAAGCAGGCTGACTGGGGAATTCTGGGAGTGGAAGTCCTCCCCTCTTAAAGCATGGCTGACTGGGGAATTCTGGGAGTGGAAGTCCTCCCCTCTTAAAGCATGGCTGGCTGGGGGATTCTGGGAGTGGAAGCCCACCCCTCTTAAAGCATGGCTGGCTGGGGAATTCTGGGAGTGGAAGTCCACCCCTCTTAAAGCAGGCTGGCTGGGGAATTCTGGGAGTGGAAGTCCACCCCTCTTAAAGCATGCTGGATGGGGATTCTGGGAGTGGAAGTCCACCCCTCTTAAAGCATGGCTGGCTGGGGGATTCTGGGAGTGGAAGTCCACCCCTCTTAAAGCAGGCTGGCTGGGGAATTCTGGGAGTGGAAGTCCACCCCTCTTAAAGCAGGCTGACTGGGGGATTCTGGGAGTGGAAGTCCACCCCTCTTAAAGCATGGCTGGCTGGGGGATTCTGGGAGTGGAAGCCCACCCCTCTTAAAGCATTGCTGGCTGGGGAATTCTGGGAGTGGAAGTCCACCCCTCTTAAAGCATGCTGGCTGGGGGATTCTGGGAGTGGAAGTCCACCCATGTTAAAGCATGCTGGCTGGGGGATTCTGGGAGTGGAAGTCCTCCCCTCTTAAAGCAGGCTGACTGGGGGATTCTGGGAGTGGAAGTCCACCCCTCTTAAAGCATGGCTGGCTGGGGAATTCTGGGAGTGGAAGTCCTCCCCTCTTAAAGCAGGCTGACTGGGGGATTCTGGGAGTGGAAGTCCACCCCTCTTAAAGCATGGCTGGCTGGGGAATTCTGGGAGTGGAAGCCCACCCCTCTTAAAGCAGGCTGACTGGGGGATTCTGGGAGTGGAAGTCCACCCCTCTTAAAGCATCCTGGCTGGGGGATTCTGGGAGTGGAAGCCCACCCCTCTTAAAGCATTGCTGGCTGGGGAATTATGGGAGTGGAAGTCCAGCCCTCTTAAAGCATGCAGGCTGGGGAATTCTGGGAGTGGAAGTCCACCCCTCTTAAAGCATTGCTGGCTGGGGAATTCTGGGAGTGGAAGTCCACCCCTCTTAAAGCATTGCTGGCTGGGGAATTCTGGGAGTGGAAGCCCACCCCTCTTAAAGCATTGCTGGCTGGGGAATTCTGGGAGTGGAAGCCCACCCCTCTTAAAGCAGGCTGACTGGGGGATTCTGGGAGATGAAGTCCTCCCCTCTTAAAGCATTGCTGGCTGGGGAATTCTGGGAGATGAAGTCCTCCCCTCTTAAAGCATTGCTGGCTGGGGAATTCTGGGAGTGGAAGTCCTCCCCTCTTAAAGCAGGCTGACTGGGGGATTCTGGGAGTGGAAGTCCTCCCCTCTTAAAGCAGGCTGACTGGGGGATTCTGGGAGTGGAAGTCCACCCCTCTTAAAGCATGGCTGGCTGGGGAATTCTGGGAGTGGAAGTCCACCCCTCTTAAAGCATGGCTGGCAGGAGAATTCTGGGATTGGAAGTCCTCCCCTCTTAAAGCAGGCTGACTGGGGGATTCTGGGAGATGAAGCCCACCCCTCTTAAAGCAGGCTGACTGGGGGATTCTGGGAGTGGAAGTCCTCCCCTCTTAAAGCAGGCTGACTGGGGAATTCTGGGAGTGGAAGTCCTCCCCTCTTAAAGCATGGCTGGCTGGGGAATTCTGGGAGTGGAAGTCCTCCCCTCTTAAAGCATGGCTGACTGGGGGATTCTGGGAGTGGAAGTCCTCCCCTCTTAAAGCAGGCTGACTGGGGAATTCTGGGAGTGGAAGTCCTCCCCTCTTAAAGCATGGCTGGCTGGGGGATTCTGGGAGTGGAAGTCCTCCCCTCTTAAAGCATGGCTGGCTGGGGAATTCTGGGAGTGGAAGTCCTCCCCTCTTAAAGCATGGCTGACTGGGGGATTCTGGGAGTGGAAGTCCTCCCCTCTTAAAGCATGGCTGGCTGGGGAATTCTGGGAGTGGAAGTCCACCCCTCTTAAAGCATGGCTGGCAGGAGAATTCTGGGATTGGAAGTCCTCCCCTCTTAAAGCAGGCTGACTGGGGGATTCTGGGAGATGAAGCCCACCCCTCTTAAAGCAGGCTGACTGGGGAATTCTGGGAGTGGAAGTCCTCCCCTCTTAAAGAATGGCTGGCTGGGGGATTCTGGGAGTGGAAGTCCTCCCCTCTTAAAGCATGGCTGGCTGGGGAATTCTGGGAGTGGAAGTCCTCCCCTCTTAAAGCATGGCTGACTGGGGGATTCTGGGAGTGGAAGTCCTCCCCTCTTAAAGCAGGCTGACTGGGGAATTCTGGGAGTGGAAGTCCTCCCCTCTTAAAGCATGGCTGGCTGGGGGATTCTGGGAGTGGAAGTCCTCCCCTCTTAAAGCATGGCTGGCTGGGGAATTCTGGGAGTGGAAGTCCTCCCCTCTTAAAGCATGGCTGGCTGGGGGATTCTGGGAGTGGAAGTCCTCCCCTCTTAAAGAATGGCTGGCTGGGGGATTCTGGGAGTGGAAGTCCTCCCCTCTTAAAGCATGGCTGGCTGGGGGATTCTGGGAGTGGAAGTCCTCCCCTCTTAAAGCATGGCTGGCTGGGGGATTCTGGGAGATGAAGCCCACCCCTCTTAAAGCAGACTGACTGGGGAATTCTGGGAGTGGAAGTCCTCCCCTCTTAAAGAATGGCTGGCTGGGGGATTCTGGGAGTGGAAGTCCTCCCCTCTTAAAGCATGGCTGGCTGGGGAATTCTGGGAGTGGAAGTCCTCCCCTCTTAAAGCATGGCTGACTGGGGGATTCTGGGAGTGGAAGTCCTCCCCTCTTAAAGCAGGCTGACTGGGGAATTCTGGGAGTGGAAGTCCACCCCTCTTAAAGCATGGCTGGCTGGGGAATTCTGGGAGTGGAAGTCCTCCCCTCTTAAAGCAGGCTGACTGGGGGATTCTGGGAGATGAAGCCCACCCCTCTTAAAGCATTGCTGGCTGGGGAATTCTGGGAGTGGAAGTCCACCCCTCTTAAAGCATGCAGGCTGGGGAATTCTGGGAGATGAAGTCCTCCCCTCTTAAAGCAGGCTGGCTGGGGGATTCTGGGAGTGGAAGTCCACCCCTCTTAAAGCATGCAGGCTGGGGAATTCTGGGAGATGAAGTCCTCCCCTCTTAAAACATGCTGGCTGGGGAATTCTGGGAGTGGAAGTCCTCCCCTCTTAAAACATGCTGGCTGGGGGATTCTGGGAGTGGAAGCCCACCCCTCTTAAAGCAGGCTGGCTGGGGGATTCTGGGAGTGGAAGTCCTCCCCTCTTAAAGCAGGCTGACTGGGGAATTCTGGGAGTGGAAGTCCTCCCCTCTTAAAGCATGGCTGGCTGGGGGATTCTGGGAGTGGAAGTCCTCCCCTCTTAAAGCATGGCTGGCTGGGGAATTCTGGGAGTGGAAGTCCTCCCCTCTTAAAGCATGGCTGGCTGGGGGATTCTGGGAGTGGAAGTCCTCCCCTCTTAAAGAATGGCTGGCTGGGGGATTCTGGGAGTGGAAGTCCTCCCCTCTTAAAGCATGGCTGGCTGGGGGATTCTGGGAGTGGAAGTCCTCCCCTCTTAAAGCATGGCTGGCTGGGGGATTCTGGGAGATGAAGCCCACCCCTCTTAAAGCAGGCTGACTGGGGAATTCTGGGAGTGGAAGTCCTCCCCTCTTAAAGAATGGCTGGCTGGGGGATTCTGGGAGTGGAAGTCCTCCCCTCTTAAAGCATGGCTGGCTGGGGAATTCTGGGAGTGGAAGTCCTCCCCTCTTAAAGCATGGCTGACTGGGGGATTCTGGGAGTGGAAGTCCTCCCCTCTTAAAGCAGGCTGACTGGGGAATTCTGGGAGTGGAAGTCCACCCCTCTTAAAGCATGGCTGGCTGGGGAATTCTGGGAGTGGAAGTCCTCCCCTCTTAAAGCAGGCTGACTGGGGGATTCTGGGAGATGAAGCCCACCCCTCTTAAAGCATTGCTGGCTGGGGAATTCTGGGAGTGGAAGTCCACCCCTCTTAAAGCATGCAGGCTGGGGAATTCTGGGAGATGAAGTCCTCCCCTCTTAAAGCAGGCTGGCAGGGGGATTCTGGGAGTGGAAGTCCACCCCTCTTAAAGCATGCAGGCTGGGGAATTCTGGGAGATGAAGTCCTCCCCTCTTAAAACATGCTGGCTGGGGAATTCTGGGAGTGGAAGTCCTCCCCTCTTAAAACATGCTGGCTGGGGGATTCTGGGAGTGGAAGCCCACCCCTCTTAAAGCAGGCTGGCTGGGGGATTCTGGGAGTCTTCAACTTGCCGAGAGGTACGAAACGTTGCCCAGGAGGACGCAAGTGAGGCCGAGAGAGAACTCCCCACTGCTGCAGACAATAGCTTGGCCTGAGAGCGCTGACGGAGCAAGTGTTGGGAGATTAAGCAGACAATGCAAACCCTACGAGAGCCTCATTTTGGGCACATAACGCTTGTAAAGAGGCCCACCTGCCATTTGTTTGGGCAAGGGAACCGGGAAGAAAACAGCGCCAGCACACAAAGCCTCCTTCCAGGGTTTGAGGGGTGACAATTTCCTGTTGTGCTGCCAGGGCCGAGAGATAGAAACTTCCTGTCCTTTTGTGTTATTCCGACTTATCGGCAGGGCGTTTATTAAGCAACCTGACCGAGTCAGCAATCTGGCCCGAGATTTCTTTCTCTGCAAACAGGCCCTCTCTTTCTCTCTCTCTCTTTTTTTATTCCTTGGCGGCACAAAACTGGGAGTTATAACAGTTTTTTTCTCTCCCCCTAATTATATTTTGCTGGGAGGGAGCCGTCTCTTAACCCTGCGCAAATACCAAAATTCAGGCGCGGGAAAAGGGAATATAAAGCTTGCGTGCCCTGGAAACTTTGCTATGGAAAGGAGGGCTGGCTTGCCAGAGGCTCACTGTTAGAAATGTGACAAGGAGCAGGTTACAAAAACTACAAAAACTAGATGAGATTATTGGTAGCTGAGGGTTTCTTGGGGGGGGTGGGGGGGGGGGGATGTCTGAGCTTGGCTCTTTTCTTGCAGACTAGGGAACATTCATCCGTGCTAGAATTTTAAATTTTTGGGTTTTAATTTGGGCCGAAATTATTTAATAATTTTAATTATTTTTTTTTTATTTTATTATTTGATTTATATGCCGCCCTTCTCCGGAGACTCAGGGCGGCTTACAATGTGCTAAGCCTTCATACTTTTTGTATATTTATACAAAGTCAGCTTATTGCCCCCACAAACTGGGTCCCCAATTTACCTACCTTAGAAAGGATGGAAGGCTGAGTCAACCTTGAGCCTGGCGAGATTCGAACCTGCAGTAATTGCAGGCAGCTGGTCTTAATAACAGGGTGCTTTAGACCACTGTATTAATAAGGCTCAATTTTTTAATTGATGTCTGTATATTTTTGTGTTTTTAATAGGCTGTACACTGCCCTGAGTCCTTCAGAAGGGTGGTATAGAAATAAATTTATTATTATTATTATTATTATTATTATTATTATTATTATTATTATTATTATTATTATTATTATTATTGGGAAGGAGGACTGTGGGGGTGCTTGGGGCTCTCTGAGCTTGGTTGGTTTTTTGCAGACGTCTCATGACCCAACTAGGGAACAGCATCAGTCCTAGGAGGAGGGAGTATGGGATTTGCTCTCTGTTTATATACAGCTAGACTGATTGGGAGAGAATCTTTGTAGTTCAGGGGTGAACTGAAAGGTCCTGGGTGTTCTCTGAGCTGGGCGGTTTTCTTGTAGACGTCTCATGACCCAACTAGGGAACAGCATCAGTGCTAGAAGGGAGGAGGGTTTGCAAAGAGAAAGAGGAGGGGGTAAGAGGAGGAGGACTATAGAGTCCTTGGTGCTTTCTGAGGTTGGTTGTTTTTCTTGCCGGTGTTTCTTTTTTTTTAATTAAAAATTTACAAATTTTATCAAAACACAAATTAGACATTTACACAACATACAACATATAAATAAATAACTTATCCTTTTTAAGCATTGTTTCATAGTGGTTTTCCATCTAATACTTTATATTTCTTGAAGATCAGTGGTGGGTGAACGTGATTCACCTCTTATTGATTTCTCAGGATTCCCCAAACAGCATGCTGGGAGTTGAAGTCCACTCCTCTTAAATCATGCGAGCTGGGGAATTCTGGGAGTTGAGGTCCATCCATCTATATCATGCTGGCTGGGGGAATTCTGGGAATTGAAGTCCACTTGTCTTAAAGCATGCTGGCTGGGGGATTCTGGGAGCTGAGATCCTCACCATTTAAATCACACTGGATGGGGAATTCTGGGAGATGAAGTCCACTCATCTTAAAGCAAGCTAGCTTAGGAATTCTGGGAGTGGAAGTCCATCCATCTAAAGCATGCTGGCAAGGGAATTCTGGGATTGGAAGCCCACCCATTTTAAAGCATGCAGGCTGGGGAATTCTGGGAGTTACTAACATAACAATGGCAGTGATTCACTTAACAACCATAGTAGGAAAGGTTGCAAACTCACTTAAAAATCATCTCAGTTAGCAACAGAAACATAGGACTGTATGGTGGTCCTAAGTCGAGGACTGCCTGCACTTGAGAAACAGAAAGGGAAGAACTGCCTCTTCACACAACTAAGCAGTTAGGAACACCTTAATGAAATACGCAGAGTGATATTTTTTAAAAGGGAAGGAAAGTTTTCTATCTGATATACCATCAGCTCAGCAGAGGCAGGTGTGCCGGACTTTAATATTAGAGTTCAGTTATAAATACCCCAACTTCAGACATGCCAGGCGTAACTTTTCTCTGATAAGAGAGCAGCCAGGAAATGAAAACTCTCCCCGAAGCACCTCCTTATCTAGAAAAGGCCTAAAATTATTACTTGAACTAATAAAGTAATTTTGCTTTTTTAAAAGAAATGATCTCTCTTTCTTTCTTTTCCTTGTTCTTTTTTTAATGATAAAGGCTAGATTTATTACGACTTGGTGAGCTGTGAAATAATGGAGGGTTTTTAAACTTTTACAATCTCCCCCGGCAGCACGGTCTCGTAACCAAAACTGAAGACCCCACATCCATTAATCTCACCCCACCACCATGGTGGTATTTTTTTGAACTCTCCGGCACTGCCCCATCATTAGCCAACAGGTAGCCCATTTAGCCTTGTCGAAAACAGCCTTAGTAGATTTCGAATTTGCATTCGAAAAAAATGTTCTCGGGGCCGAGATGGGGCCCTTACAGCCTTATACAATATTACTGGACTGCGGCGTCCGCCATCCAGGTGAGCTCACCTGGAACAGGAGGACTTGGCGCCCATCACTCACACACCTTCATCTTCACCTGCTGTCGTGGTCCGCCAGCAGCCTGCAGAGCTGGCAGCGGAGTCGGACAGTGAGGAGGCTGGGGAGGAACATGGGCCAGTCCTGGAGTCTGGGGAAGGCTCAGATGAGGGCTCTGCGTCAGAGGCAGAGATGGGGCCAGGGCCATCTGGGAGTTATGTGCTGCCTCCGGAGCCTCCAGAGTCAGGCAGCAGAGAGGCAGGGAGAGCCTGTTCCTAGTGCGCCCATGCGCAGAGCTGTCAGAAGGCATGAACAGTTAAAACTAAAGGGACAACTCAGGAGTAAGGCCTGGAGATGATTGGCCCCTCCTATAAGGCTTAAAAAAGGAACAAAGGCACTTGAGCTTTTTTGCAGGAAAGCAACATTGCTAACTCTGTTTCCAGTCGGCATCTCTGTTTGATTCTGGACTCCTTGGGGCTTTGCCAAGTAGGTCTTTGGCAGCGTGTCAAGGGAGTTAAAGGTGAGTGATTATCCCGAAGGATTTTTTGCAACTAACTAGGACTCAGCTGTGAATGAACGTAATTCACAGCTGTTGCCATGAAAGAGGTTTTTGGGACTACTCTCTGTGTTTTAATGACTCAGGAAGCCTAGTACCTAGAAAGGGGCTTTGCTTGGGGCTACAGTATTCTTCTGACCCATTGAGACCACATCCTTTGGGGCTCCAGATGTTAGACCGCAAAAGACCAGTTTTTCAAACCTGACAATGGTTGTCAGACTGGCTTTTTAGATGCAGTTTAAGAGATTGTCATATGGGGAGACTCTCATCCAGGTCACGATTGTCCCAAAGGTGCTTTTTTCAAGAGGCAACTGGATTTTCTGGGTTTTCTTTCGCTTCTCATCGTCTTAGAATAGTTGGAAGGGACCTTGGAGGTCTTCTAGTCCAACCCCCTGCCCAGGCAGGTGAAACCCTATACCAGGGTTAAAAGAGCCGAAGTGGCGCAGTGGTTAGGGTGCAGTACTGCAGCTACCTCAGTTGACTGCTAGTTCAGCAAATCAGCGGATCAAATCTCACCGGCTCAAGGTTGACTCAGCCTTCCATCCTTCCGAGGTGGGTAAAATGAGGACCCGGACTGTTGGGGGGCAATATGCTATTTTGTACACTGTCTTTGGTGTAAGCCGCCCAGAGTCCCCGGAGAGTGGGCAGCATAGAAATATGACTAATAAAATAAATAAAATAAATGCCAGTGATAGGTAACCTTTTCCGGACCCCAAGATGCCCCCCCCCCAGGCATGCGTGGCAGAGACCTGGAGACCAGCTGGCCGGCAGGAGGCACACGCGCATATGCAGTGGGGCTGAACTGGGGCGACGGCTCGCGTGCCATCAAGAGAGGGCGCTGCGTGCCACCTCCGGCCATAGGTTCGCCATCACGGCCCTATACCATTTCAGACAAATGGTTGTCCAATCTCTTCTTAAAAACTCCCAGTGTTGGAGCATTCACAACTTCTGGTGGCAAGTAGTTCCACTGATTAATTGTTCTCACTGTCAGGAAATTTCTCCTTAGTTCTAGGTTGCTTCTCTCCTTGATTAGTTTCCATCCATTGCTTCTTGTCCTGCCCTCAGGTGCGTTGGAGAATAGTTTGACTCCCTCTTCTTTGGGGCAGCCTCTGAGATATTGGAACTCTGCTATCATGTCTCTCCTAGTCCTTCTCTTCTTCAAACTAGACATACCCAGTTCCAGCAACCGTTCTTCATATGTTTCATCCTCCAGTCCCCTAATTATCATTGTTGCTCTTCTCTGCACTCTTTCTAGTGTCTCCACATCTTTTTTGATATTGTGGTGACCAGAACTCGATGCCGTATTCCAAGTGTGGCCTTATCAAGTGGTATTAACACTTACTTACTTACTTACTTACTTACTTACTTACTTATTTATTTATTTATTTATTGGTTCGATCAACTGGCCTGATTCCATGTTGGTTTTAATGTTTGATACTGATTTTTAATCGAAATGTTTTAAATTATGGGCCACATTTCATTTAATTATTTTTAAAAATTATTTTAACTTTTGTGTACCAATGTTTTTATTTTGGCTGTTCACCGCCCTGAGTCCGAAAGGAGAAGGGCGGTATACAAATCTAATAAAAGATAAAGATAAAGGAAGATATGCCGCCCTTTCTCCGGAGACTCAGGGCGGCTTACAATGCGTTAAGCAATAGCCTTCATCCTTTTTGTATATACCTGCTTAGTATGGCTTCACCTGATCTGGATTCTCTCCCTCTGTTGATGCAGCCTAGAACTGTGTTCGCTTTTTTGGCAGCTGCTACACACGGCTGGCTCCTATTTAAGGTCCTATTTAAGGCCCTTGGTAGTACAGTGGTCTAAAGCACCCTGTTATTAACACCAGCTGCCTGCAATTACTTCAGGTTCGAATCTCACCAGGCTCAAGGTTGACTCAGCCTTCCATCCTTTCAAAGGTAGGTGAAATGAAGACCCAGATTGTAGGGGCAATAAGCTGACTTTGTATAAATATACAAAAGGATGAAGGCTATTGCTTAACGCATTGTAAGCCGCCCTGAGTCTCCGGAGAAGGGCGGCATATAAATCAATTTTTTTTTTAAAAAAAGTGATTGTCCACTAGGACTCCAAGGTCCATCTCACAGTTACTACAATTGAGCAAGGTACCACCTATACGGTACCTGTGCATTTTGGTTTTCTTGCCTAAATGTATATGTCTATGGAGCTACTCCGTCCTCCGGGCCAGGATTCTCCTAAAAGTGTTTTTTCAAAAGGCAACTGGACTTTCTGGATTTTCTTTGAAGACGTTTCGCTTCTCATCCAAGAAGCTTCTTCAACTCTGACTGGATGGTGGGGAAGGGAAGGATTTAGGTTTCCTTGCAGACAGCTGGTCATTAGGGAGTTGTTAAGGTCACCTGAGGTTTATCTGTGTCCTCAGGGATGGGTCACCTGAGTGGTGCAAATGGGTGTGGAGCCTTCTTGGAACTGCTGCAAGGACCTGTGTTGTCGATTGTTGTAAGTTGAGGACTACCTGTAAAAATCAGGTGCGCATCGCTTTAACATCCAATGGAATTTCTGGTGGCAATTGTGGTCGTACGTTGAGGACTACCCGATGGCCAAATGTTTACACTGAGTCTTTGCTTCGGTCAAGCAAGTACAGCTAGTCCTCGACTTACAATGGTTCGTTTAGTGACCAAGTTAATTATAACGGCACAGGAAAAAAAGCGACTTACGACCGTTTTTCACAGTTATGACCTTTCCAGCGTCCCCACGGTCGCGTGATCGAAGTTCGGAGCGCTTGAGAAGAGTCTCATATTTATGACGGTCCCCAGGCTCAGACGATCCCATTTTGCGACCAAGTCAACAAGGAAGCCGGATTCGCTTAACAACTGTGTGACTAACATATCAACGGCCGTGATTCGCTTAACGACTGAGGCAAGAAAGGTGAGGTAAAAGGGGGCAAAAACTCACTTAGCGACCTGTCTCACTTAACAAACAGAAATTTTCGGGCTCAATTGTGGTCCTACGTCGAGGAAACCGCCTGTATTTCTACGGTCCTTCCATGGAGCTTGACGCTGCTTTCTCCCTCACAAAAAGCAACACAAATTTGTGTGCCTTGGTGTGTAGCACCCTCTACTGGAAAAACGCCTTTTGACTTAATCACAGATTTTGAGAACCGCCAAATAGGAGGCTGTATAATTGAACTAGTCCCAGAGGTCTTCAAACTTGGCCGCTTTCAGACTTGTGGACTTCAACTCCCAGAATTCTCCAGCCAGCTTTGCTGGCTGGAGAATTCTGGGAGTTGAAGTCCACAAGTCTGAAAGCGGCCAAGTTTGAAGACCTCTGAAGTAGTGTGATAACTAAATAAATGCATACTTTTTTTTTTTTTTACAAAATTGCAAAAATGGCTCAGCCCATGTCATCCAGCAGCAATACACCTCCTCCTCGACTTACAACACTTCGTTTAGTGACCGTTCGAAGTTACACAGCACAGAAAGAAGCAACCTACGACCATTTTTTTGCACTTACGACCCTCGCCGAATCTCCATTTGGTCACGTCATCCGTATTCGGGCGCGTGGCAATTGATTCGTATTTATGACGGTCACAGCGTCCCGGGGGGGGGGGGGGAGAGGGTCACGTGATCCCCTTCTGCGACCTTCCGACAAGAGAAGTCGGTGGGGAAGCCAGGTTTCACTTAACGACTGTCTTTCCTAACTTGATTTAATTTATTTTAGCTATCTTAACTTTTATATTGTATGTATTTTAATTTCGGCTGTTCACCGCCCTGAGTCCCTAGGGGGAGAATGGCGGTATATGAATTCAAATATAAATAAAATAAACTTAAAAACTGCAATGATTCACTTAACAATGGTGGCAAGAAAGGGCGAACAATGGGGCAGAAACTCACTTAACAACTGTCTCACATAGCAACAGAAATCTGGGGCTCAATTCTGATCGTAAATCAAGGATTACCTGTATTTTGTTTGGCAAAGAGAGGCTCAGCGGTTGCGTCTCCACAAAGACCCAGACAATCACAAATCGTAATTTGAAATCGCTTTGTGGTGCTTTTTTTCAAGAGGCAAAAACGACTTCCTGGTTTTTCTTTGAAGACGTTTCGCTTCTCATCCCAGAAGCTTCTTCAGCTCTGACTGGATGGTGGGGAAAGGAATTATACGCCTTGCAGACAGCTAGTCATTTGCATCCTTTTAGAGGGTCATTGAGGCAACCTGGAGGTTTACCTGTGTCCTCAGGGTCACCTGAGAGGTGCAAATGGGTGTGGAACCTTCTCTGGGAAGGGGAGGGATACAACTTCATCTACCTCTGGTCTTCAACACAGTCCTTTCCGCAGTTCCAAGGAGGCTCCACACCCATTTGCACCACTCAGGTGACTCCGGGAGTTGAAGTCCACCCATCTTCAAGCTTCCAAAGCTGAGAAACACTGCTCTAAAAGGATGCAAATTACCAGCTGTCTGCAAGAAGTGTAAATCCTTCCATTCCCCACCATCCAGTCAGAGCTGAAGAAGCTTCTTGGATGAGAAGTGAAACGTCTTCAAAGAAAAACCAGAAAGTCCAGTTGCCTCCTGAAAAAAGCACCTTTGGGACCGATAACTGGATGGTATTATAGCAGTATTTCTCAGCCTTAGCAATTTTAAGATGGGTGGACTTCAGCACCCAGAATTCATTCCGAGACCTCACAATAGTTTGAATTCCATGCAGGTACAGTTAGCTCGTTTGAGTTTTGTCAGAGATCTTGAAGTCACAGGTATTGACTTGGTGAGCAACAGCTTGGGGAAAAAAAATCAAATTCAAGATGAAGGACTGAAAACACAACCGCAACTTGATTTGTTCGCCTCCTGAATCGTAGGCCAAGTTCTGGGTACCCACTTTTGTATAACACAGGTGGACAAAGTGTAAAAATGGCGAGAAACCCCTGTACTACCAAGAGCCTTGGTAGTACAGGGGTTTAAGGCACCCTGTTAAAAAGCTGGTTATTAAGACCAGCTGCCTGCAATTACTGCAGGGTTCGAATCTCGCCAAGGCTCAAGGTTGACTCAGCCTTCCATCCTTTCTAAGGTAGGTGAAATGAGGACCTAGTTGTGAGGGCAATAAGCTGACTTTGTATAAATATACAAAAGGATGAAGGCTATTGCTGAGCACATTGTAAGCCACCCTGAGTCTCCGGAGAAGGGCGGCATATAAATCAAATTTAAAAAAAATAAAAAAATAAGACAACCCAAATTACAATGAGGCTCAAACCTGTACCTGACAAGGAAATCCTACAATAGGGATAGGGAACAATGGCCCTTTTAGGATTTGTGGACTTCAACTCCCAGAATTCCTGAGCCAGCATGGGGAACGATGGCCCTTTTGTCATTTGTGGACTTCAACTCCCAGAATTCCTGAGCCAGCATGGGGAACGATGGCCCTTTTGTCATTTGTGGACTTCAACTCCCAGAATTCCTGAGCCAGCATGGGGAACGATGGCCCTTTTGTCATTTGTGGACTTCAACTCCCAGAATTCCTGAGCCACTATGGGGAACGATGGCCCTTTTTAAGACTTGTGGACTTCAACTCCCAGAATTCCTGCGCCAGCATGAGGAACAATGGGCCTTTTGTGATTTGTGGACCTCAACTCCCAGAATTCCTGGGCCAGCATGGGGAACGATGGCCCTTTTGTCATTTGTGGACTTCAACTCCCAGAATTCCTGAGCCAGCATGGGGAACGATGGCCCTTTTGTCATTTGTGGACTTCAACTCCCAGAATTCCTGAGCCACTATGGGGAACGATGGCCCTTTTAAGACTTGTGGACTTCAACTCCCAGAATTCCTGCGCCAGCATGAGGAACAATGGGCCTTTTGTGATTTGTGGACCTCAACTCCCAGAATTCCTGGGCCAGCATGGGGAACGATGGCCCTTTTGTGATTTGTGGACTTCAACTCCCAGAATTCCTGGGCCAGCATGGGGAACGATGGCCCTTTTGTCATTTGTGGACTTCAACTCCCAGAATTCCTGAGCCAGCATGGGGAACGATGGCCCTTTTGTCATTTGTGGACTTCAACTCCCAGAATTCCTGAGCCAGCATGGGGAACGATGGCCCTTTTGTCATTTGTGGACTTCAACTCCCAGAATTCCTGAGCCAGCATGGGGAACGATGGCCCTTTTGTCATTTGTGGACTTCAACTCCCAGAATTCCTGAGCCAGCATGGGGAACGATGGCCCTTTTGTCATTTGTGGACTTCAACTCCCAGAATTCCTGAGCCACTATGGGGAACGATGGCCCTTTTAAGACTTGTGGACTTCAACTCCCAGAATTCCTGCGCCAGCATGAGGAACAATGGGCCTTTTGTGATTTGTGGACCTCAACTCCCAGAATTCCTGGGCCAGCATGGGGAACGATGGCCCTTTTGTCATTTGTGGACTTCAACTCCCAGAATTCCTGAGCCAGCATGGGGAACGATGGCCCTTTTGTCATTTGTGGACTTCAACTCCCAGAATTCCTGGGCCAGCATGGGGAACGATGGCCCTTTTGTCATTTGTGGACTTCAACTCCCAGAATTCCTGAGCCAGCATGGGGAACGATGGCCCTTTTGTCATTTGTGGACTTCAACTCCCAGAATTCCTGAGCCACTATGGGGAACGATGGCCCTTTTAAGACTTGTGGACTTCAACTCCCAGAATTCCTGGGCCAGCATGGGGAACGATGGGCCTTTTGTGATTTGTGGACCTCAACTCCCAGAATTCCTGGGCCAGCATGGGGAACGATGGCCCTTTTGTGATTTGTGGACTTCAACTCCCAGAATTCCTGCGCCAGCATGGGGAACGATGGCCCTTTTAAGACTTGTGGACTTCAACTCCCAGAATTCCTGAGCCAGCCTGAGCCATTGTTGGCTCAGGAATTCTGGGAGTTGAAGTCCACCAGACATAAAAGGGCCATTGTTCCCCACCCCTGACCTAAAACCTTTGGGACTGAGATGTGAGACATAAAACACAGGATGGGCCTCTGACTAACTTCGGCAGGGTTGTTGCTACGTGCCGATGAAAGGCACGCTTTGGCAGGAAACGCACAAGACCACACTCACACCGACCAATCAACAGCCGCTCCAGACACTGACCTCTTCGTCGGAGTCGTCCATAAACGCAGCATGCTTCACCAGTCCTTTCTGCTGAACCTTCTTAGGAAAGATAAGTCCATACCTGTCCAGAGAAAATCAAAAGTTTTATGTCTACGGGATTCACCATGGTTTCATTAATTTTAGACTTACATCCTGTCTATTGTCTAGGAGCAAAACAAGGTACAGGTAGTCCTCGAGTTACGACCACAATTGAGCCCAACATTTCTGTTGCTAAGCGCGACGGTTGTTAAGTGAATTTTGCAGCTTTCTTCGCACAGTTAAGTGACTCATTGCGGTTGTTAAGTTAGTCACACGGTTGTTAAGTGAATCTGTCTTGCCCCCATTGACTTTGCTTGTCGGAAGCTTGCAAGAGGGGATCACATGACCCCGGGACACTGCGACCGTCATAAATATGAGTCAGTTGCCAAGTGTTTGGATTTTGATCATGTGACCAAGGAGGATGCTGCAAGTGTCAAAAAAATGATCATAAATCACTTTGCTTCAGTGCTGTTGTAACTTTAAAGCAGAGGTCTTCAAACTTGGCAGCTTTAAGACTTGTGGACTTCAACTCCCAGAATTCTCCAGCCAGAGAATTCCTCCCCTGAGCTGGAGTTGAAGTCCACAAGTCTTAAAGCTGCCAAGTTTGAAGACCTCTGCTTTAAACAGTCACAAAATGAACTGTTGTAAGTCAAGGACTACCTGTATATGCAGTTTCGTTCACCCACTTTTCACTTTACAAGAAGTTTGACTTTATTTGATCAATTGCCTGTTTTGTTCGATTTTAAAACAGAGTATCTTGCGATGGGTGTAAAAATGCCTGTGATAAAATACGTACATATAACCTTACTACGATTAGTTAATTCACAATGAAGAAAGCACCTTTGTTGGCTGAATAGTATGGCAGTGTTTGCAAAAACTGGCAACATCAGGAAGTGTGGATTTCAACTCCCAGAATTCCCCAGCAGGCCACTGTCCCAGCTGCCTATTAGAGTCCACAATTTACGATTCATTTAGTGACCATTCAGTTACAACAGCAATAAAAAAAAAGTGATTTACGTCCATTTTTCACCCTTAGCAACATCCCCATGGCCACGTGATCGAGATTCAGATGCCTAGCTACTGGTTCAAATCTACGATGGCTGCAGCTCAACTGTGGTCGTAAGTTGAGGACTCCCTGTATTACAGGTGGTCCTCGATTTACCACACTTGAGACCCCAATTGATTTTGCTTCTCGGAAGTTTGCAACATTTTCCATTGCTAAGTGAGACGGTTAAGTGAATTTTGCTCCATTTTACGACCTCTCTTGCCACAGTTGTTAAGTGACTCACTGCAGTTAATGACGTGGTTCTTAAGTGAATCGGTTTCACTTTCTGAATAGTTTTTATCCCAGAGCTATAATTGCACTCAACAATGAACTCAAGGGCCACCATCAGTGAGCTGTTGGACAGCATGACTTGGTCTGTTGTGTGGATGTTTGGGTGGTTTAGGGGTGGGAAATTGTGGTGGGTGGGAGTGTGTTTATTTATTTATTGGTTGGATTTATATGCCGCCCTTCTCCGGAGACTCAGGGCGGCTTACAATGCGTTAAGCAATAGCCTTCATACTTTTGTATATACCTGCTTAGTAGGGCTTTTTGGCCCCTCCTAAGCGGTGTTCTTTTTTATACAAAGTCAGCTTATTGCCCCCACAATCCGGGTCCTCATTTTACCTACCTCGGAAGGATGGAAGGCTTAGTCAACCTTGAGCCTGGTGAGATTTGAACTCACAGTAATTGCAGGCAGCTGGTGCTACTTAACAGCACTTTAGTCTGCTGCACCACCAAGGCTCCTAAGGGGATTGTTATGTGTGTTGGACCTGGTCTTTGGGGGTTAAGTGAATTGCATTATATGGGTATACTGTGTATACATGTACAATGACAATAAAGTTATTATTATTACTGCCCCGTTGATTTTGCTTCTCAGAAGGTCTCAAAAGGGGATTTGACAATCATGTGATGCCGGGAACACTGCGACTGTCATAAATGTGAGTCAATTGCCAAGCGTCCTGAGTTTTGATCAGACGACCTCGGGGATGCTGTAATGGTCATTAAGTGTGAAAAATGGTCCTTAGTCCCTTTTTTCAGCGCCATTAATTTTGAACGGTCACTAAGTAAACTGTTGTCAGTCAAGGACTACCTGTATCGATTGATTGATTGATTGATTGATATATATATCAATCAAATTTATATTTCACTGATAAATAAATCTGGTGACCCCCAGGGGGAGGGCCTTCTCTGTGGGGGCACCTACCCTCTGGAATCAGTTGCCCCCAGAGATAAGGAGAATCCAAGACCTCAGTGCCTTCCGCCGCGCCCTTAAAACCCACTTTTTCCAGCAAGCCAGGCTGGCTTAAG
>JAKOOJ010000017.1:18434245-18471745 GCA_022577455.1 Arizona elegans
GCTTAGCCAGGAAACCTCTCCATGCTCACCCAGTTAGCCGAGCTGCCCTCCATAATTGCAGCAGATGAGCAGTGCAGCCCCTCCTATCCGTTCTGTTTGCCTTGCCCCCCTCACCTGTCTGCTCACTTTGGTCCTGCGTTCCCACGTCTCGGAATTTAAAGAAGTCAGAATAGAGCTGGAAGGGACCTTGGAGGTCTTCTAGTCCAACCCCCTGCTCAAGCAGGAGACCCCATACCATACCATTCCAGACCAGTCTCTTCTTAAAAACCTCCAGTGATGGAGCATCCACAACTTCTGGTGGCAAGCTGTTCCACTGGTTAATCGTCCTCACTGACAGGAACTTTCTCCTTAATTCTACGTTGCTTCTCTCCTTCATGAGTTTCCATCCACCTTTCCTTTCCTCTTTTCCTTTCCTTCTTTCCTTTCCTTTCCTTCCCTTTCCCTTCCTTTCCCTTTCCCTTCCCTTCCTTTCCTTTCCTTTCCTTTCCTTTCCTTTCCTTTCCTTCCCTTTCTTTCCTTTCCTTTCCTTTCCTTCCCTTCCCTTCCTTTCCTTTCCCTTTCTTTTCCTTTCCTTCCCTTCCCTTTCCCTTCCTTTCCTTTCCTTTCCCTTTCCTTCCCTTCCCTTCCTTCCCTTTCTTTCTTTTCCTTCCCTTTCTTCCCTTCCCTTTCCTTCCCTTCCCTTTCCCTTCCTTTCCTTTCCCTTTCCTTTCCTTCCCTTCCCTTCCCCTTGCTTTCCCTTTCCCTTCCCTTCCCTTCCCTTCCCTTCCCTTCCTTTCCTTTCCTTTCCTTTCCTTTCCTTTCCTTTCCTTTCCTTTCCTTTCCTTTCCTTTCCTTTCCTTCCCTTTCTTTCCTTTCCTTCCCTTTCTTCCCTTTCCTTTCCTTCCCTTTCCCTTGCTTTCCCTTTCCCTTCCCTTCCTTTCCTTTCCTTCCCTTTCTTTCCTTCCCTTTCCCTTTCTTTCCTTTCCTTTCCCTTCCTTTTCCCTTCCCTTTCCTTCCCTTCCCTTTCCCTTCCTTTCCTTTCCCTTTCTTTCCCTTCCTTCCCTTTCCTTCCCTTTCTTTCCTTCCCTTCCCTTCCCTTCCCTTCCCTTCCCTTCCCTTTCCCTTCCTTTCCCTTTCTTTCCCTTCCTTCCCTTTCCTTCCCTTTCTTTCCTTCCCTTCCCTTCCCTTCCCTTCCCTTCCCTTCCCTTCCCTTCCCCTTTCCCTTTCCCTTTCCCTCCCCCTTCCCTCATCCCTCTTTCCCTCTACAATCATTGGCATGGAAGGCCCGTGATGTGAGCCTATGGCACACGTGCCACAGGTGGCACGTGGAGCCATATCTTGTTACGAGGATTGGTGGATCAGGCCCAATGAAGAGACTTGAGTCATCAAGTAAAATATCTCTCTTTTATTTGCAGGTTCATCATGTCTTCACTTGGTTACATTAGGATCTGGAAAATGGAGGAGTGTGCCCACCTTTTATACCTGTGGGCGGGGATTCAGGTAAGGAGGGGTCTATGGGAGGAGTTGACCAGGTGGGTGTCTGGGTTAACCCTTGCACTACTGGGTTATAGCTGATCCCTGTCACGGGCAGAGCATTTATACCTGACAAATCCCCCTCTAAATGCCTGACCCGTGTCTGTAGGCCTGACTGGCTGGTTGGTACCCTGGGGTGGATGTGGAGCTTGGAAACTAAGTGTGAGTGTTGTTTGCCTTGTAGGGGTTTTGTGAGTATGTCTGCGGTCTGTTCTTCTGTATCGCAGTGTATGGCCTTTATGAAACCGATTCTGGAGAGCTGTCTAACGTGCTTATACTTTATGTCTATGTGCCTTGACCTTTGCCCTACAGCGTCGGACATGGATATCTCTATGGCGGCTTTGTTATCTTCATAGATATTTATTGGGTAAGCTGGTTCTCTCCACACGCTGGCGAGCAGGTCGTCGAACCAGATGAGATTGTTGGCGGCTTTGGAGAGGCATATGTATTCAGCTTCAGTAGTCGAGGTTGCCACCAAAATTTGTTTACCTGTGTACCAATGCACCGGACTGTTGTTTAGGTAGAATATGTACCCAGACGTACTTTTCTGGCCTTTGGCATCCCCGGCCCAGTCAGCATCGGCGTAGCAGGAGAGAATGGGTTCGTCGGATTTTTCAGGTTCTAGTGTTAGGCATGAATTGGCACTTTGTTTGAGATATCTTAGCACTCTTTTCACCGCGTCCCAGTGGTACGTGGTGGGTTTGCTTACGTGCCTGGACAGTAAATTAACTGAAAGAGCAATGTCCGGTCTTGTCCAGTTAGCGATATATAGGAGGGAGCCTATGGTTGACCTGTACAGTGTGTTGTCTTCAAATCCGGGTGATTCATCATGCATGTTTTTTAGAAAGTCCGTCTGCATGGGTGAATCGCATCCCTTGGCGTCTGCCATGTTGCACTTATGGAGTAATTCCTCTATTTTCTCTTTCTGTGACAGTTGGAAACCTTTTGATGTTTGGTTGACCTGTACTCCCAGGTACCGATTTATCCTCCCAAGGTATTTTAGGGTGAAGTGTTCGCCCAGTCTGCTGGCGAAGGTGTCGCGGTTTCCTTCGTGTTTGCTGATATATAGTATGTCATCCACGTAAACTAGGATGTATTCTGGTGAGTCCCCCTCTTCCTTGGTGAAGAAACAGTTGTCAGCTATGGTTGCCGTGAATCCCATAGACTTCAGGGCCTCTACCAGGCATTCGTACCAGCGTTTGCCCGATTGCTTTAGCCCGTACAGGCTCTTGTGGAGTAACCAGGTGTCCCCCCTGCTGGTTTCTTTGCTGTGGGGCGCTCTGATGTATATTTCTTTATCTAGGTTGGCGTGCAAGTAGGCGGTCTGCACGTCAAACTGGTGCACCTCCAGCCCTAGTAGGGACGCAATGACCAAGGCACTTTTGACGCTCTCTGTCCTTACGGTGGGTGAATATGTGTCAGTGTAGTCCTCTGGGAACCTTTGGGCAAACCCCTGAGCAACTAACCTTGCTTTGTATAGGCTTTGGCCACCTTCCAAGTTCTTGACCTTGAAGATCCATCGGGTACCTATTGCGCTCTTGCCCTCTGGGACTTTGGTTGGGGTGTAGACCTCTAGCTTCCTCAGGCTGTCTAGTTCTTTGGCCATGGCTAGCTCCCACTTTGCCCTCTCCTCCTGTGGTAGTCTCAATACCTCTTCGTAGGAGTTTGGTGTAACGTGACTTGCGTGCACGTGCATCACGTAATCATTTAACCTTCTCGGTAGTTGGTTTCTGGTTGACCTGACCGGTCTGTCTACTGTCTGTTCAGTGTCATGCAGGTGTTTGGCCTCTCTTTGAGTCAGTGAGCCTATATTTATCTTGGGATGATTCTCTTTCCATCCCTCAACCCTAACATCTTGGAGATTGGGCTTGGGCCTGCTCTCTTCCTGTCCATTCACTGTCTCGCTTTTGTTTTGAGCTTGCTCAATCGGAGTACCCTCTCGCTTGGTGGGTACCTCGTTTAAGTGTATTCTGGACCAGTTGGCTTGCTCATGGAATGCCGCTGTCCTAGAGACCACAAACCTATTATTGCTGTCCACAAACCTGAAGCCCTTGGTTCCTGGCTCGTATCCCATAAACCTCAGCCTTCTGGATACCTTATCCCCTTTCTTGCGCAACTGCTTGGGTATGTGTACATCAGCGGTTACACCGAACACATGTAGGTGTGCTATCTGTGGCTTCTTGTTATACATGATCTCGTATGGTGTTTTGTCTATCACACTGGACCACGTTCTATTAAGTGTGTAGTTGGAGTAGACCAGGGCTTCAGACCAGAAGTGTTGACCAATGCCCGCGTCCTCTAAGGCGCACCTGACCATCGTTTGCAGCGTGGAGTTCCGTCGTTCTGCGACCCCCGTTCTGAAAGGCGGAAAACGGGGACGACGTAAAGTGAATCACGCCTTTGGACCTGAGCCAATGGGAGAAGTCCTTAGATAGGAACTCAGACCCTCTGTCGGTCATGATTTGTTTGATTTGTTTGTTGTTTTGGGTTTCTACTCTTTTATAAAACTCTTTGAATTTTTGGAAGGCCTCATCCTTTTTTCTTAAGGTGTAGACGAAGCCATATTGACTATAGTCATCCACTATAGTGAGGAAGTATCTTTTCTTGTAATTTATGGATGGCCTTAGGGGCCCTACCAGGTCCATGTGTACTAAGTCAAATATTTGTTTGGCGCCACGTAACGACTTCTTGGGTCTGGGCTTTACCTTTAGTTTTGAACACTTGCACACCGAGCACTCGAGGTAGTTTTCACAGTTTTTTATTTTGACACCCTCGGTACAATTGGCCATTTTCTGTACCACGGGAAAACTGGCGTGTCCTAGCTTCCGGTGCAGCAGATGGGCACAGTCGTCATGCATTGGTTTGCCTATTGAGGGCCTCTTTTGGGTGTGTTTGTTGTGTTGTGTCTCTTGTGTCGTGTTATCATCTCTATCTATCTCTCCCCCGTCTACCTGTTCCCCCTCAGTCCTGTCTTGGTTAGTGTCCTCTGCGTTCTCTGAACTGGTGTTTACGCTGTGGGTGTTATCCTCATAGAATGTTATGTAAGGTAACCCTTGGTTGACGGTTACTCTTCCCACATCTTTCCCACCCTTGCTAACTTTGACATTGCCTTCTGTGAAGGTCACCTCAACCCCTGATTCCTTGCTAAGCTTTATTTTATTTATTTATTATTTTATTAATTTAATTTGTATACCACCCTTCTCCCAGAAGGGACTCAGGGCGGTGAATAGCCAAAATTAAAAAACATACAAATACAAAAGTTAAGATAATTAAAAAAATTAAATAATTGGCTACCCAATTTAAAACCCCAAATCCATAAAATTTAAAATCCCAGTTAAAAACCATTTAGGCTAGGCCGGCTTGATGAAATAAAAACGTCTTCAGGGCTTTACGGAAGGTCGGGAGGTCCGGGATCAATCGTATTCCGGGAGGCAGCTCATTCCACAGGGCGGGTGCCCCCACAGAGAAGGCTCGCCCCCTGGGGGCCGCCAGCCGACATTGCCTGACCGACGGCACCCCGAGGAGGCCCTCTCTGTGAGAGCGTATTGGCCGGTGGGAGGTTATCGGTAGCAGCAGGCGGTCTCGCAAATACCCTGGCCCTAAGCCATGGAGCGCTTTAAAGATGAGAACCAACACCTTAAAGCGCACCCGGAAGACCACCGGGAGCCAATGCAGCTCGCGCAGGAGAGGTGTTACGTGGGAGCGCCACGTCGCTCCCATAATCACCCGCGCGGCCGCATTCTGCACCAGCTGGAGCCTCCGGGTGCTCCTCAGGGGGAGCCCCATGTAGAGAGCGTTACAGTAGTCCAGGCGTGACGTAACCAAGGCATGAGTGACTGTGCACAAGGAGTCCCGATCCAGAAAGGGGCGCAACTGGCGTATCAGGCGAACCTGATAAAAAGTCCCCCTGGCCACGGCCGTCATATGCTCTTCTAAAGACAGCCGTGTGTCCAGGAGGACGCCCAAGTTGCGAGCCCCCTCTGTGGGGGTCAGTGACTCGCCCCCAATAGCCAGCAATGGCACCAGCTGGCTATACCGGGACGCCGGCATCCACAGCCACTCGGTCTTGGAAGGGTTGAGCCGAAGCCTGTTCCTCCCCATCCAGACCCGCACGGCCTCCAGACACTGGGACATCACTTCGAGGGCATCATTGGGGTGGTCTGGGGTGGAAATGTACAGCTGAGTGTCATCAGCGTACAGATGGCATCGCACCCCAAAACCACGGATGATCTCACCCAGCGGCTTCACATAAATGTTGAACAGGAGTGGCGAGAGGACCGACCCTTGCGGCACCCCGCAAGCAAGGTGCCTCGAGGTCGACCTCTGCCCCCCTGCCAACACAGACTGCGACCGGTCAGAGAGATAGGAGGAGAACCACCGCAGCACGGTGCCTCCCACCCCCAGTCCCTCCAGCCGGCGCAGCATGATACCATGGTCGATGGTATCAAAAGCCGCTGAGAGGTCTAATAGGACCAGAACAGAGGAGCAACCCCTGTCCCGAGCCCTCCAGAGATCATCCACCAATGTGACCAATGCCGTCTCCGTGCTGTACCCAGGCCTGAAGCCGGACTGGCATGGATCTAGATAGACGGTTTCATCCAGGAACTGTGGGAGCTGTCGCGCAACCACACTCTCCACAACCTTCGCAACAAAGCGAAGGTTGGAGACCGGACGATAGTTTGCCAAAACGGCCGGGTCCAGAGAAGGCTTCTTGAGGAGGGGCCTCACCACCGCCTCTTTCAAGGCAGGAGGCAAGAAACCCTCTCTCAAAGAAGCATTTATGATCCTCTGGAGCCAGCCTCGTGTTACCTCCCGGGTGGCCAGTACCAGCCAGGAGGGGCACGGGTCCAATAAACATGTGGTTGCGTTTAGCCTCCCCAGGATCCTGTCCACGTCCTCAGGAGTCACAGGGTCGAACTCATCCCAGATAACATTCTCAAGACCAGCCTCAGTCACCCCGCCGGGATCTACCCAGTCAGAGTCCAAGCCTTCCCGAATCTGAGCGATTTTATCGTGCAGATACTGTGCAAAATCCTCAGCCTGCCCTATTGCGGCCAGGATGTTGTGGGGTATCTCCGGGACTAGCAGTACCCCCTCTATTTCCCCTACGCCTGGTAATGTAACTGTCCCTTTGCCCGTTACCCTAACCTGGTTTTGGTCCGCAACTTTGATCGAAAAGTCCTCCCTCTTGAATGATGAGAGGAGTTTCTGATTGTAGGTGGTGTGGTTGGAGGCTCCCGAGTCCAGGAGCCATGCGCTGGTGTCTTTGTCTTGGTATGTGATGTGTGTGCGCTCACCTATCCCGTATAAGGACCCTGTCCTGCTGTCGCGTGAGCTGTCTCTGTTCCCCCTCCTGTCCCTGGGGTTGGGTGAGTCCCTGCGCCTATACCTTTCTTCCGATGTGTGCCTTTCCGTTTGTCTGTGCCTGTGCTCTGGTCTGCCTCTCTCCCTATAGTTCTTGGGGCAGTCCCTTTTGATGTGTCCCCTTGACCCGCAGATATAACATTCTGGCATGTTGTGTTGTCTCTCTTGGAAGACTACTCTCTTCTCACTCTTATGTTCTCTGGGAGGGCCGGGGCGGCTCCTCCTCAGATTATCTTCCGCGATAAGCTTGTTGGATAGCTTCTCCACGGATAGCATTCCCAGGCTAACGGTATCTAAGTGTGTCAAGAAGTTATTCCATGAGTGATCTAAAGAGTTAATTATTACGCTGTTCATAATCTGGTCGGAAATAACTTCTCCCCTGAGGTGTAGCTCTGCCCTGGTACCGCTTAAGGACACTAGGTGCTCACTCATGGGTGTCCCTGGCTTAAGTCTGGCAGAAAAGAAGTCTTTGGAGATTTGGGTGGTGGTGGACACACTCTCACTGTAAAATAACCCAAACATTTTTCCTATAATTTCTGATACAGTGAGGTTATGTCCAATACAGTGGTAAATAGTGGGTGATATGCTTGCAATTAAAAGATAGAATGCCCTATGGTGCATGCAATCCAGCTCTAAAGACCATGGTCTCTCTGGGGGATCATTAATAAAATGAGACATATTCTCTTTTAGGAATACCACTTGGAGTTGCTGTGACCACTCTAGGATTTTGCCCTCATCCATTCTCAACTTGGGAAAGTCAACAGGTAAGTTCCCAGCACTATTAGTAAAATTACTTACTGCTGGCTGCTGTCCATGGTTCCTTATGTGCCTATAGCAGCAGTAAGGCATGGGAACGCTTGCCGGTAGTTTAAAAGTCCCGCTTTGTAATTTTTTTCTTTTTTCTTCCTCTAGGCGGAAGAGCGCATGCGCGAAGTCCATTTCAGCTCCGCCGTTGCTGTGGAAGGACCTGTTCATTGCGGCTCCGCTGTAGAGGTCTCTGCCGGTCGGGTAGGCCTCGGCTTCGGCCTTGGGGGTCCAGGTGTGCTCCGGAAGGCGTCGTCCAGCAGCTGCTTCTCCCGAATGAAGATCCTGGCGGTGCTGGGGCTCCGGCGGTGGCTGTAAGTAGCTGCCCCAATCCAGGCGGTCCGGGGTGTGCGGCCTAGGCGATCGGAGGCGCGGTGTCCCTGGGGTGCGAAGGTGGGCTGTCGAGCTGTCGCGGGCATCGGTGGCTCTCGGGTGGGTGCTTCGTTGCCCCTCTCCTCGTCTTCCCTTTTGTTTTGGCCTCTCCGGCTTTTCTTTTGTGATTTTGAGGCCTGGGCCGAAGGCAGCGGCAAGGGTCTTCATGGCCCTATCCACTTGCCGCTCGCTGGGGGTGTACCAGGGGTCGGAGTCGGATTCGGTCCCCTCTCCCCGGTCACTTTCATCATGGCTCATGGTCCGGCATTTTTCGCGCGCCGGCCATTTTGAACTCTGTTTGCTGATTGGTTGGGGGTCGGCCATCTTGTCTGACCACGTGGACAAAGATGGCCGCCGCTTCAAATTTAGAGCGGGGCTTTCGGGCTCGGTGGCCGTTGGAAGTGCCCTTTTGGGCGATCCACTCACCGAGTCCAGCTCCTCGGGTTCGGAGTCCGAGCCTTCTTCGCTCCTTGCCATCTCGCGATCGATTATGAAGCTCCGCAGGTCGGCAAGGAGGTTCCTGTCGCCGGCTCGCTCTTTCAATAGCTGCAGGACGTCAAGTCGCAGCTTCTCTTCTTCTTGGTCGTAGTGGTGGGCCCTTTTTCCTTTCTCGATCTCCCCCCTTTCTTCCGTCGCGGTGGCTTTGGGGGTGGTTGATTTTCCTGCCTTCCCTGGCGAGTCCGATGGGTTGCTTTCCCGTTGCTTCGGGGGTGTCGCCATTCTGCAGGTAGTTATGGGTCCTTGTCTTGTGGCTTGGGATCTCTGGGTCTTACCAACCATCCTCTGCTACCATTTTGTTACGAGGATTGGTGGATCAGGCCCAATGAAGAGACTTGAGTCATCAAGTAAAATATCTCTCTTTTATTTGCAGGTTCATCATGTCTTCACTTGGTTACATTAGGATCTGGAAAATGGAGGAGTGTGCCCACCTTTTATACCTGTGGGCGGGGATTCAGGTAAGGAGGGGTCTATGGGAGGAGTTGACCAGGTGGGTGTCTGGGTTAACCCTTGCACTACTGGGTTATAGCTGATCCCTGTCACGGGCAGAGCATTTATACCTGACATATCTGTGGGCACGTGAGGGTTACCCGGCCAGCTGATTTTCGGGCCTTCCGGGCCCACCGGAAGTCGGGAAACAGCCTATTTCCTGCCTTCCAGTGGGCCCGGAAGGCCCATTTTCCACTCTCCCCAGGCTCCAGAGGCTTTCTTGGAGCCTGGGGAGGGCAAAAAACGGCCTTCCCACACTCCCCGGAGGCCTTCCGGAGGCCGGAAACGGCCCATTTCTCGACTTCCGGTGGAACCGGAAGGGCCGTTTTTTGCCCTCCCCAGGCTCCAGAGGCTTTCTTGGAGCCTGGGGAGGGCAAAAACGGCCTTCCCACACTCCCCGGAGGCCTTCCGGAGGCCGGAAACGGCCCATTTCTCGACTTCCGGTGGAACCGGAAGGGCCGTTTTTTGCCCTCCCCAGGCTCCAGAGGCTGGGGCCACTGCATACCAAAAGTGGGGGGACCGCATACGGGGGGCTCGCGTTGAACTATGGGTGTGGACACGTGCACACGTGACCCCTCCCCCCGTACTCCCCCCGCTTTTGGCACGCAACGGCAAAAAGGATCGCCATCACTGCCCTCCACCATTTCAGAGAAGTGGCTGTCCAATTAATCTCTCCTTACAAACCTCCAGTGATGGAGCATCCACGATTTCTGGTGGCAAGCTCTCTCTCTCTCTCTCTCCTTAAATCTTTCGTTCATTTCCAAGATGTCTGCCTCTTGATCGCTAAAACATTCCTCACCCGGGACCGCCAGAGCTGAAGTAGCCAGCCTGAACCTGCATCCTAACCGTGAAGTGGGCACGGCTGGCAACAGCATGGAGGATCCTCAGGTCAGACTCTCTGGAGGTCATCGTGGCTTTTTCTGAACGCTTAAGGGGTGCAGGCATAACTGTGGTGGTCCCATCCGAAGTTCTCCCCACTCTTAATCTTCCCAGTAACTTTGAAGGTAAACTGTTGAGTGTACAAGTAGTCCTCGACTTACAATAGTTAACTGAGCGAACATTTGAAGAACATTTGAAGAGCCTGAGTGGCGTAGCAGACTAATGCTACTGTTAAAGGTAGTATTTAGCTTCCAGCTGTCTGCAATTACTGTAAGTTTGAATCTCACCAGGCTCAAGGCCGATTCAGCCTTCCATCCTTTCTAAGGTAGGTAAAATGAGGACCCGGTTTGTGGGGGCAATAAGCTGACTTTGTATAAAATATACAAAAGAATGAAGGCTATTGCTTAACGCCTTGTAAGCTGCCCTGAGTCTCCGGAGAAGGGCGGCATATAAATCAAAATAAAATAAAAATAAATAAATAAGTTTTTTAAGAAGATGTTGGATAACCATTTGTCTGAAGTGGTGTAGGGTTTCCTGCCTGGGCAGGGGGTTGGACTAGAAGACCTCCAAGGTCCCTTCCAACTCCACTATTCTATTCTATTCTATTCTATTCTATTCTATTCTATTCTATTCTATTCTATTCTATTCTATTCTATTCTATTCTACTCTACTCTACTCTACTCTACTCTACCCTACCCTATTCTATTCTATTCTATTCTCTATATTCTCTATAAGCTATTCTATATTCTGTATTCTATATTCCATGCTATTCTATGCTATCCTATCCTATTCATGTGATCAACTTTTGCGGCCTTCCGACAAGCAAAGTCAATGAGGAAGCAGACTCACTTAACAACCGTGTTACTAACTTCATAATTGCAGTGCTTCACTTAACGGTGGCAAGAAAGGTCGTAAAATGGGACAAAACTCACTTAACACATTTTTCACTCAGCAACCTAAATTTTGGACTCAGTTGTGGTCGTACGTCGAGGACTTAGCTGTATATTAGCAGACTTTTCATTTCATTAAAAAGAAATGTTTGTTCAGAGCGGCTGGACCGCAACCCCCCACTCCCACCCCAAGCCGACAAAACTTCTCTGCATCAGAAAAAAGATTGCAAAACTTATTTCCAGGATTATCGTGTTTCTCTCTCTTTCTCCCCTCTGTCTTCCCAATATTAAACCCTCCTCGGCTCTCGACGGCGGCCGATTATCAACAGGATTGCCGGTTGTAATAACACCGCGGCGTATTTATCGGCAGCCTGAAAATCAGCTTGTAATCTCCAGTTGCAAAACGCTTGCCAGATAAGACGCTGTGTTTTGTCAGAAGGAGGAGAAATAAAAATATTTTAATTTCCCCCAAATTTTATTAAAAACGATGCTTCTGAAGATAGCGGGGAACGGCGTTGTCATCTCCGGCAAACAGCCAATGGGAAAACTTGTTATTTCTTGGCGGTGGCGGTGGCGGTGAATGAGTCGGGGAGGAAGGGAAAGGCGCCCCTTTTTTTTCCCTCTTTATTCTATTGGAATAATTCCTCAAAAGATGCTACAGGGTGGAAATCTTTTATGAAGCTCCCCCCCACTTTTAATTGCGTGGGTTGCAAGAAACTGGCTGGTTTTGAACTTTGTACCCCAATTTTCTCTCTCTCTCTCTCGCCCCCTATCGAAAGGTTTCGGAATTACAGGCGAGAACTATAACTCCCGCCTGGGAAACAAGGCGCTTATTTGCCAATCTTTTGTGAAGCGCCCCTCCCCCACTTTTAACTCTGAACTTTGGGGGTTGCAAGAACCCAACTTCCCTGCTCTGTACCCCGATTTTCTCTCTCGCCCCCCTATCGAAATGTTTCGGAATTACTGGCGAGAACTATAATTCCCACCTGGGAAACAAGGCGCTTATTTGCAAATCTCTTGTGAAGCCTCCCCCCCTCACTTTTAACTCTGTGGGTTGCAAGAACCCAGCTGGTTTTGCGCTTCCCTGCTTTGTACCCCGATTTTCTCTCTCGCCCCCTATCGAAAGGTTTTGGAATTACAGGCGAGAACTATAACTCCCGCCTGGGAAACAAGGCGCTTATTTGCCAAACTTTTGTGAAGCGCCCCTCCCCCACTTTTAACTCTGAACTTTGGGGGTTGCAAGAACCCAACTTCCCTGCTTTGTACCCCGATTTTCTCTCTCGCCCCCTATCGAAAGGTTTTGGAATTACAGGCGAGAACTATAACTCCCGCCTGGGAAACAAGGCGCTTATTTGCCAAACTTTTGTGAAGCGCCCCTCCCCCACTTTTAACTCTGAACTTTGGGGGTTGCAAGAACCCAACTTCCCTGCTTTGTACCCCGATTTTCTCTCTCGCCCCCTATCGAAAGGTTTCGGAATTACAGGCGAGAACTATAACTCCCGCCTGGGAAATGAGGCGCTGCAACATTTAACGAAGGCTACGAACTTGGGCCCCAGCTTGGATTGAGCGGGTAGCAAAAAGAGGTGGAGCGGAGAGTCGAAATCTGCGACGACCGGATGGACTGAGAAAGCGTGGGCGTTAAAAGGGCCGAAGTTAAGTCGGCCAGGCTGTCGCGATGCTGAAGCTTCTTGGCCATTTTGATCAAGGACAGGCAGGTGCGCGCCCAGTTGTAAAGGTACTCTAAAGGAGCCGAGCCGAACCTCCAGACCGCTTTCCGACGTGCACCTAGTTGGTTTCGGAAACACACAGACACATGCCGGATTAGCTTCGACGGGCAGTCCTCGATTTACGACCAAGTAACAACACGCTTTTCTTTTTCCTCGTCCCTTCCTCTTCCTCCCCTTTTATCCCATTGTTTTCATTCTACAGGTAATCCTCGACTTGCAATGATTCATTTAGCAACCGTTCAGAGCTACAACGGCCCTGAAAAACAGCAACTTACGACCGTTTTCCACACTTGCGACTGTTTTTAGCATCCCCGTGGTCGCGAGATCAAAATTCAGAGGCTTGGCAACTGACTCATATTTATGACGGTCGCAGCATCCCGGGGGGTTACATGATCCCCTTTTGCGACCTTCTGCCAAGCAAAGTCAATGGGGAAGCTAGATTCGCTTAACGACCATGTGACTAACTTAACAACAGCAGCGGTTCCTATAACAACCGTGGCAAGAAAGGTTGTAAAATGGGGGGGGGGAAAATAACGTAACAAATGTTTCGCTTAATGAAGAAATTTTGGGGTCCATTTTTGGTCGTAAGTCGAGGACCTCCCGTATTCCTATATTTCATAATTTTGTTTAGACGAATAAAATTCCGCAAGGAGAGTTACAACCGCGGTGAAAAAAAGTGCCTTACGCCTGGTCCTCGCACTTAGGACCGTTGCAGCATTTCCTTTTGTGATCAAAAGCTAGGTGCTTGGCAACCTGCCTTTATTTATGACGGTTGCGGTCCAGAGATCACGTGACTGACATTTGCGACTTTAGGGGCTGTTGGACTAGAGCAGGGGTCTGCAACCTTAAATACTCCAAAAGAGCCATTTGGACCCGTTTCCCGCAGAAAAGAAAACACCGGGAGCCACAAAACCTGGGTGGGCTTGGCCAACTCGGATGTCACTCATTTCTACCAGTCACATGACCCTCCCCTAGCCACGCCTACCCAGCCGGTCATTAGGGCAGAGAACCAGTTGTGAAAAAACACCGGGAACCACAAAATCCTTTTCACATCTCTCTCTCTCCCCCTTCCTCCCTCCCTCTCTCTCTCCCACACTCCCTCTCTCTCTGTATCTCTCTATGTCTCTCTCTCTCTCTGCCCCTCTCTCTGTATCTCTCTGTCTCTACCCTGGCCGCTTCTCCAACCCCCCGCCGTCGCTCTTACCTTCTCCGCCCAGGCAAGGAGTGACTGGGAGGGGAGGGTGAGGGGCGGGGCCAGCCAATGGTGGGATCACCTGACAGGAAGCCACAGCGAAGGGCCCAAAGAGCCACATCCGGCTCTGGAGCCACAGGTTGCTGACCACTGGAATAGAAGACCTTCAAGGCCCCTTCCAACTTTTTTTTTTTATTCTTCAAAAGGATGTCAAAATGGGGACCAATCAGTGGTAGTATTCAAAGGTTCGGACCAGTTCGGGCGAAACCGTAGTGGCGCTATGCCATCCTATATATATATATATATACCATTTTTGTTGTGCAGTGAACTGGTGGTAAAATTATGTGAAAATCACTTCTGGGACAGAAGTATGCAGCCGGTTCTATCCGGTTTGGGCGAATCTGTAGCGCCGGTGGCAGGAGGCTCCGCCCACCCACCCGGATGTCATCACATCCTGTTTTTGACGCTCTGTGCATGCGTAGAAGGTCCCGCGTATGAACAGAGGTGTCGCGAGGGAAACGAGCAAGCGCACGTGCTCCCGTTTGCGAACCAGGAGCGAAGGTAAGTGGATTTCACCCCTGCTCTGGGACCCATCTTGTTCTGCAGGGATGATGTTCCACAGGGAGGGAGCCACCGCGGAGAAGGCCCTTCTTCTCGGTCCCCCCAGACGGACCTCCTTAACGGGGGGGGACCCCTAACATCCCCTGCCTCCCACGTCGGATTGCTTACTCTTTACCTTGCAGGCAGCTGTACAGAACCTCCGGCCGGACCTCCACGTAAGAAGCCGTGGGGTCGAAGTAGCAAATGTTTTCAATAAGTTCTCCGTCAAGTTTCTGCGGGAAACAAGAAGGCCAGGCGGGGTCACCGGGATCGAAGCCGAAATGCCGGCGAAACAGGAGAGTTGGCTGCGGCAGACTTAGTCTCTTCCCCCCCCCACACACATGTAAAATTGCAACGGAGGAGTACAGGCAGTCCTCGACTTACAACACTTCATTTAGGGACCGAAGTTACCACAGCACTGAAAGAAGTGACTTGGGGCCATTTTGCACACTTACGAACATTGCAGCATTTAAATCGGAGGCGGGGGAGGGCAATCTTGATTTCCTTGAAGGCCACATCAGGGTTGTATTTGACCCCGGGGGGGGGTATCATGGGCGTGGCCAAGGTGGGCGTGGCCAGTTTGACATCATCTCCTGAGGAGGGCTCCTGAGTTCCGTTTTCGGCTGCGATGGCCTCCTGCAACTATGCCAGCAAAAACGGAGCCCGGGAATGCCGCGTGTGGCCCTCCCAAGCTCCGTTTTCGGTAGCAGAGGCACCATGGGCCGGTCCTTTGCTGTTTCCACGGTGGCCCCGGGGGCCAGATCTAAACATCCTGTGGGCTGGATCCGGCTCCTGGGCCTTGAGTTTGACACCCCTGATCTAAACTTGTGATCGTGTGAATTTGGAAGCTTGTGTGTCAGACTGCGGTGCTATCTCAAAATTAAATGAATTTCCAAACTACCAATCTTTAAGGAAATCTTTCTTTAATTGAGCTCAGCCACCGGATCATGACTCCGCGCAGACAAGACTGACCTTTTGCCTCACAATCCCTCCCTTTCCGATCCCCAAATCTCTGCTTCTCATTGGCTCTCTTCCAAATCATTCTTCAGACTTCTTCTCCTCGTCATTTCCCAGGAATGTGCCCCCTCCCCTGATCTCCACGACAACCTGGCTTCAAAGGGATTTATCTGGCAAAAATTTCAGAGTTTATCTTTCGTTCTCCTCTGCTCCCTCTCTATGCCAGCGTTGCAACGCTGACATTGTGATCATAATCCCATGCACATAATTTGTGATCATAATTTGGAAGCTTGGCGACTACAAGAGCCGCCTTGCTCTGGGAAGGATCAGATAAGGTTTCATGGATCCAGGAGAAGCCACATCTTTTTGACACCGCCTTGAGTCTTCAGAGAAAGGCGGCATACAAGTTGAACAAATAAATAAATAAATAAATAAATAAATTTTCTGGCTACGCAGAGATTCCAAGCTAGGCTCTGGCTTGACTCCTCCTTCCAGCCTGGCTGGCTGTTTCCCAATTTCAAATCTGTAGGGGTTTGTTCCCTGGCGGTGCCTCTCTCACCTGTATGCAGGTGCTCCAATGCTCCACCTCTGCTGTGCCGGCCCACTTCGGGTATAAAATAAGCACCACGCATTTCAAGATGATGTGGACGAGGGCCGGAGGCTTCTCCAAGGATCGGATGTCGCCAAAGGAGGTCCAGGGGTCAAGATTCCAGATGCAGTTTTGCAGGTCCTGCAGCATGAAGCGGTAGAAGAGGACCCCTCCGCGCCGCCAGTCCCCAACATATTCAGCCTCTGCAACAATAAACTGGGATTTTAAAGAAGGCTGTTCGGAGGCTTCAAATGAAGACCGTTGAAATGGGTGGACTTCAGGTCCCAGAATTCCCCAGCTGGCATGCTTTAAGATGGGTGGACTTCCACCCGTCTTAAAGAGCCTGGTGGCGCAGCAGACTAAAACACTTATTAACAGTGCTGTTATTAACATCAGCTGCCTGCAATTACTGCAAGTTCAAATCTCCCCAGGCTCAAGGTTGACTCAGCCTTCCATCCTTTCTAAGGTAAGTAAAATGAGAACCCAGATTGTGAGGGCAATAAGCTGACTTTGTATAAATATACAAAAGTATGAAGGCTATTGCTTAACGCAATGTAAGCCGCTCTGAGTCTCCGGAGAAGGGCGGCATATAAATCAAAGCAAAAAAAAAAACCTCTCAGAATTCCCCAGCCAGAAATGCTTTAAGAGGTGTTAGAACAATTAATCAATGGAACAACTTTCCTCTAGAAGTTTTGAATGCTCCAACACTGGAAGTTTTTAAGAAGTGATTGGACAGCCGTTTGCCTGAAATAGTCTAGAAGGAACCTTGGAGGTCTTCTAGTCCAACCCCCTGCTCAAGCAGGAGACCTTATACAATTCCAGACAAATGTTTGTTGCATCTCTTCTTAAAAACCTCCAGAGATGAGGAAGGAAGGAAGGAAGGAAGGAAGGAAGGAAGGAAGGAAGGAAGGAAGGAAGGAAGGATAAAGAGAGGGAAGGGAGGGAGGAAAGGGAGGGAGGGAGGAAGGAAGGAAAGAAGGAAGGAAGGAAGGAAGGAAGGAAGGAAGGAAGGATAAAGAGAGGGAAGGGAGGGAGGAAAGGGAGGAAGGAAGGAAGGAAAGAAGGAAGGAAAGAAGGAAGGAAAGAAGGAAGGAAAGAAGGAAGGAAGGATAAAGAGAGGGAAGGGAGGGAGGAAAGGGAGGGAGGAAGGAAGGAAGGAAGGAAAGAAGGAAGGAAGGAAAGGAAGGAAGGAAAGATAAAGAGAGGGAAGGGAGGGAGGAAGGAAGGAAAGAAGGAAGGAAAGAAGGAAGGAAGGAAAGGAAGGAAGGAAAGAAGGAAGGAAGGAAGGAAGGAAGGAAGGAAGGATAAAGAGAGGGAAGGGAGGGAGGAAAGGGAGGGAGGAAGGAAGGAAGGAAAGAAGGAAGGAAGGAAAGGAAGGAAGGAAGGAAGGAAGGAAGGAAGGAAGGAAGGATAAAGAGAGGGAAGGGAGGGAGGAAAGGGAGGGAGGAAGGAAGGAAGGAAAGAAGGAAGGAAGGGAAGGAAGGAAGGAAGGAAGGATAAAGAGAGGGAAGGGAGGGAGGAAAGGGAGGGAGGAAGGAAGGAAGGAAGGAAAGAAGGAAGGAAGGAAAGGAAGGAAGGAAGGGAAGGAAGGAAGGATAAAGAGAGGGAAGGGAGGGAGGAAAGGGAGGGAGGAAGGAAGGAAGGAAGGAAAGAAGGAAGGAAGGGAAGGAAGGAAGGAAGGATAAAGAGAGGGAAGGGAGGGAGAAAAGGGAGGGAGGGAGGGAGGGAGGAAGGAAGGAAGGAAGGAAGGAAGGATGGATAACCAAGTTGGAAGGGTCCTTGGAGGTCTTCTAATCCAGCCCCTTGCTCAAACAGGAGACCCTATGGTCCCATTTCAGACAAATGGCTGTGCAGTCTCTTCTTAAAAACCTCCAGACATGGAGAAGGAAGGAAGGAAAGGAAGGAAGGAAGGAAGGAAGGAAGGAAGGAAGGATAGCAGAATAACCGAAGGGACCTGGGAGGTCTTCTAGTCCAACCCCCTGCTCAAGCAAAATCTCAGATCTCCAGGACTGCCGATACTGGTGGGGTTATTCTCCACCCAACGTGCCACATACCCAAGACATAATATGGTTCCAGATCTCCGGAATCCTCTTTCAGGATCTCGTGCGTGGCGGCTTGCGCCATCTTCAGCATCTTCTGCAGGTCCTTGTGCGCGCAAGGGGACAGCTGTTGCCTGGGTCCAAGGTTGACGTCCAGCACCATGATAGCTTCCCCGGTTGTGTTCCTCAGGGGCACCGCAAAGTGGTTTTCCCCGTAGAGCCGTTGAGTCACCACCAGAGCACAGTCTACGCTCTTGAAGAGGTAATCTCTGTAGCACAAGACAAGACAAGGTTGGGGTGTCGATTAAACCACAAGCAGTCCTCCACTTGCGACCACAAAAGTTCGCTTCGCTGCAGGTAGTCCTGGACTTGCGAGCCAAACATTTCTATAGCTAAGCGAGACAGTTGTTGAGTTTTGCCCTGTTTTACGACCATTCTTGCCATGGTTGTTAAGTGAGTCGCACAGCTGTTCAGTGAACCTGGCTCCCCCAATGTCTTTGATGGTCAGGAGGTCACAAAAGGGGATCTCATGGCCCTAGGAAAGTGTCGTAAACATGAATCGGTTGCCAAGAGTCTGAATTTTGGCCACAGGGTCATAAGCAGTGGTGGGTTGCTACCAGTTCGCCCGAACTGGTAGCGGCAGTGGTGGGAGGCTCCGCCCACCCACCTGGATGCTTCTGCGCATGCGTAGAAGTGTTGCGTGCGCACGCAAACCAGTAGCGATGGGTTTTGAAACCCGCCCCGCCCGGTCATAAGTGTGAAAAACGGTCACAGGTCACCTTTTTCAGTGCCCTTATCAATCCGAATAGTCACTACATGAACTATTGTAAGTCGAGGACTAGCTGCACAGTTGGAGAGGTTCATACGAACTCCTAAAACTTGTAAGCGCAGAATGGATGGGTTGGAAGGGATCCTGGAGATCATCTAACCCAACCCTCTGCCCAGAGTAGGACCTTCAACTATATTGCCTAGAGAGCCAGCTTTGCAGGAGTGGGCTGCTGGGGGGTTCGCAGGGGTTCTGTGCAGTACGGAGAACCCCCCCCCAAATCCCACTCCTGGCTGGCCTCGCCCACCCCACCCCACCCTGCCCCTCCCCTCCCAGGAGTCCCCACGGGGCTCATTTTGGATGCAGATAAGTGCAGGGAGCGTGTGGAGGCTCGGGGAGGGCGAAAAACAGGCCTATCAGAAGTTTGGGCCTGTGGAATGTGGGGAGGCTGTTATCGCCCTCCCGGAGGCTCAAGAAAAGCCTCTGGAGCCCGGGGAGGGCAAAAATGCTCCCCGCCCATGGTACAGAAGGCCGACTAGGCCATGCCCACCAGGGGTGGGTTCTAATTTTTTTTACTACTGGTTCTGTGGGCGTGGCTTATTTTGTGGGTGTGGCTTGGAGGTCATGTGACTAGGTGGGCGTGGCTAGCTGGTCAGGGTCATTTCTGGAAGGTCCTCGCACTTACGACCCGACTCATCTGTTTGCTTTTAACACTGATCAGCTGTAGGGCGGCCCTTTGAAGCCCCGCGGCACGAGTTTAAACAGTTTTTTTCCCTCTAGTCATCAGCTGGGACTCAGGAGGCAGCAATAGATTGGGGGTGGGACCAAATAAAAGGTAAGAATAATGTGGGGGGGCGGGGGGATGGGAGAGCAGGGGGGGGAGAACCAGTTTGGTGACGTCATATCGTCACCGCTACCAGCTCGGCCGAACCGGACCGAACCGGGAGGAACCCACCACTGATGCCCACCATGGCCACGTCCACCCAACAACCAGGCAGAGAACCCCTTGCTAAAATTTTTAAGCCCTTCCCTGCAGCTACGACTCCTACATGACCCCGTAGGAATCTGACAACAGCCAGTAGAATATTAAAGGCCATGTTCTTCCACAGGAACAGGAAGCTCCAAGGCCAAGTCCAAAGAAAGCATAAAAAACCCCTCACTCTCAACTCCATTTCGTCAGCTGCCCAGCAGAATCCCAGGTTGGTGATTGGTGGTTTTGCTTCATCAATAAAGCACCTTTCCAATCAGCCTCCATGTTTTCCAGTCTCTTTCTCCCAGCTTGGAACGGAACCAGATCAGCGGCGGGTTGGTCCCGGTTCTCTCTTTAACCGGTAGTAAAAGTGGAGGGGGGGGCTCTGCCCCCCTGCCCGGACATCAAAATTGACGATCTGCACATGTGCAGAAGCTTCTGGGCGTGCGCAGAAGCAGGCATGTGCGCGCCTCCATTGCAAACCGGTAGTAAAGGTAAGTAGAACCGACCCCTGAACCAGATGGATTTTTCTTCCAACAGAAGGAAGAAGAGAAAGGAAGGAAAGAAAGGAAGGAGGGAAGGAAAGAATGAAAGAAAGAAAGAAAGGGATGATGGGATGGAAGGAAGGAAGGAGAAAGAAAGAAAAAGAAAGAAAGAAAGAGAAAGAAAGGGATGATGGGATGGAAGGAAGGAAGGAGAAAGAAAGAAAGAAAAAGAAAGAAAGAAAGAAAGAGAAAAAGGGATGATGGGATGGAAGGAAGGAAGGAGAAAGAAAGAAAAAGAAAGAGAAAGAAAAAGAAAAGGGATGATGGGATGGAAGGAAGGAGAGAAAGAAAGAGAAAGACAGAAAGAAAGAAAGGGATGATGGGATGAAAGGAAAGAAGGAGAAAAAGAAAGAGAAAGAAAGAAAGAAAAAGAAAGAAAGGGATGATGGGATGAAAGGAAGGAAGGAGAGAAAGAAAGAAAAAGAAAGAGAAAGAAAAAGAAAAGGGATGATGGGATGGAAGGAAGGTAGGAAGGAGAGAAAGAAAGAGAGAGAAAAAGAAAGAAAGAAAGGGATGATGGGATGGAAGGAAAGAAGGAAGGAAGGAGAGAAAGAAAGAAAGAAGGAAAAAAGAAAGAAAAAGAAAGAAAGGGATGATGGGATAGAAGGAAGGAAGGAAGGAGAGAAAGAAAGAAAGAAAGAAAGGGATGATGGGATGGAAGGAAGGAAGGAAGGAAGGAAGAAAGAAAGGAAGGAAGGAACAGTGGTGGTGCAGTGGTTAGAATGCAGTATTGCCGGCTAATTCTGCCGACTGCCAGGAGTTCGATCCTGACCAGCTCAAGGTTGACTCAGCCTTCCGTCCTTCCGAGGTCGGTCAAATGAGGACCCAGAGTGTTGGGGGCAAGAGGCTGACTCTGTAAACCGCTTGGAGAGGGCTGTAAAAGCCCTGTGAAGCGGTATATAAATCTAAGCGCTATGGCTATTACCTGTGTAACCTGTTTTGCATTTAAGCTAGCTAGGCAATAAGTAAAGTTCAGCAACCCTGACCCCTACTGGCCAAAATAGGTGCAGCATGTTCCCTTCACTCGGTCAACTCTCCACGGCCAACTCACCAAGAGTCACACTAATATCAAAGAAATGTTGGATTCGAATCATTAAGGAAAGGATGGAAAAGGAGGGACGGAAGGAAATGTGGACGGCAAAAATTAAAATGTTTTTTTTAAAATTTATTTTAATAAATAAAATAATTAAATTGAACTGTTAAATTGTCCCACTGTCAGTGGTCCCGTTGTGTGCTCGGGGATAGACAGAATTCTTTCTTGGCCGAGCGGGGTTGGACACCGAAGGATGCGCCAGCTCTCAGTCTACCTTACAATACCAGCAACAAAAATGGCAGGCCATAGATCATAAAGCCACAATCATTAATCATAAGTTACAAACGACAAGCAATCATCATAAAGGTAACGATAGGAGAAAGCAGTAGGAAAGATGAACAAAGGTAAGAAATGAGAAGATGAATCTCCATCAGGATCAGAATAGAGCTGGAAGGGACCTTGGGAGGTCATCTATTCCAACCCTCCGCTCAAGCAGGAGAACCCATATCGTTTCAGACAGGTGACTGTCCAGTCTCTTCTTAAAAGCCTCCAGTGATGAGAATGGACAGCTATTTGTGCGCCTTTTGAGCGCCGATGATGTTGAATGAATGAAAAGTCTGCAAGAAAACTACCAAGCTCAGAGAGCACCAAGGACCTCACCCTCCTCCTCTTCCTCCCTTCCTTCTAGCACTGATGATGTTACCTAGTTGGGTCATGAAACGTCTACAAGAAAACACCCAAGCTCAGAGAGCACCAAGGACCCCACAGTCACCCTCCTCCTCCCCTTCCTTCCTTCCTTCCTTCCTTCTAGCACTGATGCTGTTACCTACTTGGGTCATGAAACATCTGCAAGAAAACCACCAAGCTCAGAGAGCACCAAAGACCGCACAGTCACCCTCCTCCTCCCCTCCCTCCCTCCCTCCCTCCCACCCACCCTTCCTTCCTTCCTTCCTTCCTTCCTTCCTTCCTTCCTTCCTTCCTTCCTTTATTTATTTATTAAATTTCTATACCGCCCTTCTCCAAATAGGACTCAGGGCGGTGCACAGCCAAAGTAAAAACAGAACATACAAAATTTAAAAACAGTATTAAAATAATTAAATATTTTGGCCGTAAATTAAAACAACCCAATTTAAAATCAATTTAAAATTTAGCTCAAGCCAGCCCAGCTAGTTGAAATAAATAGGTTTTCAGGGCCCGACGAAAAATCCAGAGGTCTGTTATTGTACGTAACTCTGGGGGGAGGTTGTTCCAGAGGGTGGGCGCCGTCACAGAGAAGGCTCTCCCCCTGGGGGTCGCCAGCCGACATTGTCTGGCGGACGGCACCCTGAGGAGGTCCATTCTGTGCGAGCGTACTGGCTGGTGGGAGGCTATTGGTGGCAGAAGGCGGTCTCGTAAGTACCCCGGCCCTAAGCCATGGAGCGCTTTAAAGGTGGTCACCAACACCTTGAAGCGCACCCGGAAGACCACCGGGAGCCAGTGCAGCTCGCGCAGGAGAGGTGTTACATGGGAACACCACGTCGCCCCCATAATCCCCCGCGCGGCCACGTTCTGGACCAGCTGGAGCCTCCGGGTGCACCCCAGGGGGAGCCCCATGTAGAGAGCATTACAGTAGTCCAGGCGGGAGGTGACGAGTGCTTGAGTGACTGTGCGTAGGGAGTCCCGATCTAGAAAGGGGTGCAACTGGCGTATCAGGCGAACCTGATAAAAAGCCCCCCTGGCCACGGCCGTCAAATTTAATTTTTAATTTATTTAATTTAATTTCCAATTTATATACCGCCCTTCTCCCTGAGGACTCAGGGCGGTGTACAGCCAAGATAAAAAACATAGAATACAAATATTAAAACATTTAAAAATATATATAGATTTGGGCCGAAAGTTAAGAATAACAAACTAATTAAAAAATTTAAAATTTAAAAATTTCTTCTAAGCCAACCCGGCTTGCTGGAAAAGATGGGTTTTCAGGGAACGACGGAAGGCATTGAGGTCATGGATTCTCCTTATCTCCGGGGGCAACTGATTCCAGAGAGTGGGAGCCCCCACAGAGAAGGCCCTCCCCCTGGGGGCCACCAGCCTACATTGTTTGATCTTCTAAAGACAGCCGTGCGTCCAGGAGGACACCCAAGTTACGAGCCCCCTCTGTGGGGGTCAGTGACTCGCCCCCAATAGCCAGCGATGGCGTCAGCTGGCTATATCGGGACGCTGGAAGCCACAGCCACTCGGTTTTGGAGGGGTTGAGTCGGAGCCTGTTTCTCCCCATCCAGGCCCGCACGGCCTCCAGGCACTGGGACATCACTTCAAGGGCATCGTTGGGGTGGCCTGGGGTGGAGATGTTCCTTCCTTCCTTCCTTCCTTCCTTCCAGCACTGATGATGTTACCTATTTGGGTCATGAAACGTCAGCGAGAAAACATCCAAGCTCAGACAGCACCAAGGACCCCAACAGTTCAATCCTGAGCTACAAATACCTTCCTCTATTAGCAGCCCAAATGCCCCTTTCCTCCACCCAACCTTCAAGTGTGGACCTCCAAAATGCCGCACTCTCTGGCTTACTTGAAGGCGTCTTCTTTCCTGGTGAGTGTCGGGGCTGGTGGGGCATTGACTTTCACCTCCCCTTTCAAATCTGAATCCAAGACTTTGCGCAAGGTGTAGTCGTGCATCTGGGAGAAAGGAGAGGAAAGAATTTCTCGGTAGACTGTCCGAGGAAGGGGGACCTTGAAGTTAATGTAGAAGACCAAAGAAGTTGTGATTGGCAGGGAAAATGAACGGTGAATGGTGGCAAGACTGGCAAAAAAACTCCTTCTTTATGATTTTGCTATTGGCAGAATGTTTACTAAAGACAAAATTGATAGGGAGGGAAGGAGGGAGGGAGGGAGGAAGGAAGGAAGGAAGGATAGCAGGATAACTGAGTTAGAAGGCACCTTGGAGGTCTTCTAATCCAACCCTTGCTCAAACAGGAGACCCCAGACCATTCCAGATGAATGTTTGTCAAATCTTAAAATGTTTGTCAATCTTAAAAATCTCCAGATGGAGATGAAAGGAAGGAAGGAAGGAGTTAAGAGAGGAAGGAAGGAGTTAAGAGAGGAAGGAACAAAGAAAGGGAGAGAGGGAGGGAGGGAGGGAAGGAGGGGAGGGCATGGAAGCAGGGGTGAAATCCAGCAGGTTCTGACAGGTTCTGGAGAATCGGTGGTGGAAATTTTGAGTAGTTCGGAGAACCGGCAAATACCACCTCTGGCTGGCCCCAGAGTGGGGTGGGAATGGAGATTTTCCAATATCCTTCCCCCTAGAGTGGGGTGGGAATGGAGATTTTGCAATATTCTTCCCCTGCCACGCCCACCAAGCCACACCCACAGAACCCGTAGTAAAAAAAATTTAAATTTCACCACTGGATGGAAGAAAAGGAAGGAAGGAAGGAAGGAAGGAACGAACGAACGAAGGAAGGGGAAGGGAAGGAAAAGGAAAAGGAAAAGGAAGGAAAAAAAGTAAGGGAGGGAAAGAAGAAGGAGAGGAAGGAAGGAAAAGAAGAAAGGAAGGAAGGAAGGAAGGAAGGAGGAGGAGCAGTAGAAAGGAGAAGGAAAAAGAAGGAAGGAAAGACAGGGAAAGGAAAGAAAGAAAAGATAGAGAAATGCATTAAAAAGTTTAAGTTGTTTGAACAGCTGTACTAAGGTTGTAAGTAGAATGGTGTTACACCAATACGATCCTTAAATATATGTATTGTTATTATTATTATTTTTAATTTGATTTATATGCCGCCCTTCTCCGGAGACTCAGGGCGGCTTACAATGCATTAAGCAATAGCCTTCATCCTTTTGTATATTTATACAAAGTCAGCTTATTGCCCCCACAAACTGGGTCCTCATTTTACCTACCTTAGAAAGGATGGAAGGCTGAGTCAACCTTGAGCCTGGCGAGATTCGAACTTACTTTAATTGCAGGCAGCTGGTGTTAAATTACAGTGCTTCTGTCTGTTGAGCTAAACCAGGCTCTTATTATGATACATATTTCCTTTTTTTTAACCTCTTCCCTTTCCTGCTTTGGGCTTATTTCTCTTGTCCTCCCTTCCTTGTTTACAGACGGAGTTTCCCCAAAAGGGAACGGAGCGATGGGCGTCTCTGTTATCTATGGGAACATTTGCAGTGGGGCCTTTCGAAGCTCAGAAAACAGCTCAGACGGAGGGATCAAATTCTTATTATCTGGTTTGGCAGTTTTAATGGCCTTATTGATTATACTATAAAAACTGCCTAGGTTTGTGTCATGGGAGCAGCAGAGAAACTATTAAACCGACACAGAGCTGAAGAAGCTTCTGGGATGAGAAGCGAAACGTCTTCAAAGAAAAAACAAGGAAGTCCAGTTGCCTCTTGGAAAAGGCACCTTTGGGACAATAGATGGAAGCCAATCAAGGAGAGAAGCAACCTGGAATTAAGGAGAAACTTCCTAACAGTGAGAACAATTAACCAGTGGAACAGCTTGCCACCAGAAATTGTGGGTGATCCATCACCGGAGGTTTTTAAGAAGAGATCGGACAATCAATTTGTGTGACTTGGTATAAGATCTCCTGCTTGAGCAAGAGGCTGGACTAGAAGACCTCTAAGGTCCCTCCCAACTCTGTTATTCTGTATTCTATAGATTTTCAATTTTCCTCTATTCTAAAGCCCCGAAGGAATTCTCAATAATAGAGCATAAACTCCACCTGCTGGCAAGTCTCAGCAGAAGCAGAGAAATTAACTCCCTCCATAGATCATTCTAAATACAGGTAGTCCTTGATTTACGACCACAATTGCACCCCAAATTTCTCTTCGGTTTGTTTGTGGATGACTTGTGCTATATAAAGGAGAACAAACTTTACACCAGATTATAATAGAATTACCCGGGTCTCTCCAGGTTCCATGAAGTAGGCAGTGATGCTTTGAAGGCCCGGGGCACGGCCCGAGAGCCACTCCAACCCGGCCACGATAATCTGCAGCAGACTTTGCTGGGTGCGGATGTAATGGTAGGCTTTGCTGAAGGAGTGTGCGAGCCCCTGAGGAAGAACAAAGTGATTGTTGTTTATTTATTTATTGTTGAAGTTCACCCACCTGAAAGCATGCTGGCCTAAGATAGAAAGTCCCTACAGAGAGTGGTGAGGACAGTAGAGAAGATTATAGGAAGCTCGCTTCCTGTCATTCAGGATGCTGCTTATAAGTGCTACGTGTTTAGAGCTCGAAGCATTGTTAGAGACCCCACTCACCCACTTCACAGTCTGTTTCTGTCGCTCTCCTCTGGGAGGAGTATTATTTCTAGCAGGACTACCAGATTCTGTAATGGCTTTGTTCCTAGGCCATCCATCTGGTAAACTCATATGATTCATTTTTCTCGCCATGTACACGTATACATCTGAACTAGACTGTGTTGTTTCTCTGTGTCATATACAGTACGCATAATTTTGTATTTATTTGTTTACTTATTTTGTCATTACTTTCAAAGTAAGAATAAAGTTTATTCTATTCTATTCTATTCTATTCTATTCTATTCTATTCTATTCTATTCTATTCTATTCTATTCTATTCTATTCTATTCTATTGAATTCTGGGAGTGGAAGTCCACCCATTTTAAAGCATGCTGGCTGGGGGATTCTGGGAGTGGAAGCCCACCTATCTTAAACATACTGGCAGGGGAATTCTGGGAGTGGAAGTCCACCCGTCTTAAAGCCCATAAAGTTGAGAAACTTTACCTTGGACTCTTGTAAACTCCCCCAAAGGAGTAGCTAATGGGATCTTTTTAACAAAATCAGGACAAGCCCCCCTGCTCCCACATTCCTGGCTGCCCTCTTTAATTCCTACCTGATAGTAATGGATCTCATGGGGGACGAAGATGGTTTTTTCATTCTTGTCCTGGAGGGTGTCCAGCCCGAGGATGCCAAAGACTCTTCTCTGGACATCTTCCAGGGGCAGCACCAGGAAGGAGCCCCTTTGCTCATCTTTGGGGCGATCTGGGTTCCAGAAGTGGATATTTCCATGCAGCTGAACTCGGGGGACGTGGATGGGCTTGTCGTCCAAGATGGCTGCAAAGCTGGGGGGGTGAGTGCGGGGGGGGGAGGGAAAGAGAGGCTTTGGTGAGGCAACATCTGGGGATAGAAACAGCTAAGGAGCAGCAAAACAGGAGAGGGGCTGCCTCATAGTTTGTACCATGGGCAAAGGCAAAATAGCCTATGTCCCACCCAGGGATGGATGAATGGATGGATGGATGGATGGATAGATAGTTGGATGGATGGATGAGTGGATGAGTGGATTGATGAGTGGATGGATGGATGGATAGATAGTTGGATGGATGGATCGATGGATGAATGGATTGATGAATGAATGAATGGATGGATAGATAGATGGATGGATGGATGGATGGATGGATGGATGGATGGATGGATGAATAGATGGATGGATAGATGGATGGATGGATGGATGGATGGATGGATGGATGGATGAATGGATGGATGGATAGATAGTTGGATGGATGGATGAGTGGATGGATGAATGGATGAGTGGATTGATGAGTGGATGGATGGATAGATAGTTGGATGGATGGATGAGTGGATGGATGGATGGATGAGTGGATTGATGAGTGGATGGATGGATGGATAGATAGTTGGATGGATGGATCGATGGATGAATGGATTGATGAATGAATGAATGGATGGATAGATAGATGGATGGATGGATGGATGGATGGATGGATGGATGAATAGATGGATGGATAGATAGTTGGATGGATGGATGGATGGATGGATGGATGGATGGATGAATGGATGGATGGATAGATAGTTGGATGGATGGATGAGTGGATGGATGAATGGATGAGTGGATTGATGAGTGGATGGATGGATAGATAGTTGGATGGATGGATGAGTGGATGGATGGATGGATGAGTGGATTGATGAGTGGATGGATGGATGGATAGATAGTTGGATGGATGGATCGATGGATGAATGGATTGATGAATGAATGAATGGATGGATAGATAGATAGATGGATGGATGGATGGATGGATGGATGGATGAGTGGATGGATGGATGAGTGGATTGATGAGTGGATGGATGGATGGATAGATAGTTGGATGGATGGATGAGTGGATGGATGGATGGATGAGTGGATTGATGAGTGGATGGATGGATGGATAGATAGATAGTTGGATGGATGGATGGATGGATGAATGGATTGATGAATGAATGGATGGATAGATAGTTGGATGGATGGATGAGTGGATGGATGGATGGATGAGTGGATTGATGAGTGGATGGATGGATAAATAGATGGATGGATGGATGGATGGATGAGTGGATTGATGAATGGATGGATGGATAAATAGTTGGATGGATGGATGGATGGATGGATGGATGGATGAATGGATGGATGGATAGATAGTTGGATGGATGGATGAGTGGATGGATGAATGGATGAGTGGATTGATGAGTGGATGGATGGATAGATAGTTGGATGGATGGATGAGTGGATGGATGGATGGATGAGTGGATTGATGAGTGGATGGATGGATGGATAGATAGTTGGATGGATGGATGAGTGGGTGGATGGATGGATGAGTGGATTGATGAGTGGATGGATGGATGGATAGATAGTTGGATGGATGGATCGATGGATGAATGGATTGATGAATGAATGGATGGATAGATAGTTGGATGGATGGATGAGTGGATGGATGGATGGATGAGTGGATTGATGAGTGGATGGATGGATGGATAGATAGTTGGATGGATGGATCGATGGATGAATGGATTGATGAATGAATGGATGGATAGATAGTTGGATGGATGGATGAGTGGATTGATGAGTGGATGGATGGATGGATAGATAGATGGATGGATGGATGGATTGATGAGTGAATCGATGAATAAATCGATGGATAGATAGTTGGACAGATGGATGGATGGATGGATGGATGGATCGATCGATCGATGAAGGGATGGATGGATAGATAGTTGGATAGATGGATGGATGGATTGATGGATGGATGGATGGATGGATGAGTGGATTGATGAGTGGATGGATCGATGGATCGATGGATCAATGGATCGATGAATGGATAGATGGATAGATAGTTGGATGGATGAGTGGATTGATGAGTGGATGGATGGATGGATGGGCAGGCAAACAGGCAGGCAGTTGGAAAATAGATATGGATGGATGGATGGGATGAATAGATGAATCAAAAAATCTATGAATGGATGGATAGATGGGTCAAAGCATCAATGACTGCATGAAGGCATGGAATGGAGAGATGGATTGAAAGATTGATGGATTGATGAGTGCATGGACAGATGGATGGATGGATAGAATGGAATAACAGAGTTGTAAGGGATCTTGGAGGTCTTCTAGTCCAACCCCCTGCTTCAGTAGGAAGCCCTATACCATTTCAGACAAATGGTTTTCCAATCTCTTCTTAAAAACCTCCAGTGTTGGAGCATTTACAACTTCTGGAGGCAAGTTGTTCCACTGGTTAATTGTTCTCACTGTCACAAAATTTCTCCTTAGTTCTAGGTTGCTTCTCTCCTTGGTTAGTTTCCATCCGTTGCTTCTTCTCCTGCGTTCTGGGTCTTTGGAGAAAAGCTTGACCCCCTCTTCTTTGTGGCACCCCTTCAAATATTGCAACATGCTATCATGTCACCCCTAGTCCTTCTTTTCTTGAAAAGAAAAGAATGGGTGAACTGATTAATGGATGAATGGATGGATGGATAGATGAATAGATGGATGGATGGATCGATAAGATGGATGGATGGGTAAGATGGATGGATGGATGGGTAGATGGATGAATGGATGGATAGATGAGTAGATGGATGAATGAATGGATGGACTGATGAGTAAATGGATGAATGGATGGATGGATGGATAGATGAGTAGATGGATGGATGGATGGATAAGATGTATGGATAGATGCATTGATTAATGGATGGATGAGATGGATGGATGGGATGAATAGATGATTGAAAAACCAATGAATGGATGGACAGATGGATCAAAGGATCAATGACTGGATGACTGGATGGGATGGGATGGATGAGATGGATGGATGAATTGATTAATGGATGGATGGATAGATGCTCAGTGAGAGTCCCTTACCTGACTCCCGGCATATCCGTGAAAAGGATCTGGTTGAGGAGATAAGGGGCGTCGTCTTCCGTGCAAGCCACATAGCGGAGGAGAATGTCTCCTCGTTCAGGGGCAATGACGTTGTATTCCAGAAGGGCAAGATAGGCGCTGACTTTCTTCTTGTCTCCATGGGCATCGGTGTCCTGCAAAAGAGAGAGAGAGAGAGAGAGAGAGAGAGAGAGAGAGAGAGAGAGAGAGAGAGAGAGAGAGGGCGGGCAGGCTTATCGCCCTAAATTATGGGGCAGTTTAACCCTAACCCCAGCCCTAGAAACCTGGACTTGGAAAGGACCTTACAGTCCCTTGGACTTCAGACGCCCAACACCATACTCGGAGAAGATTCATTAGAAGACCAATGTTTCTCAACCTTGGCAATTGAAGATGGGTGAACTTCAACTCTCAGAATTCCCCAGAAAAAAACTGACCCATAATGCAGTTTTTTCTCAGCTTGCAGATATTGTTGTGACCCAGGCCCAAGTAGGTATTATCAGATGCAATCAGTTATAAACAAACAGACTTTATTAGAACAGCTGAGAATTAACTCATTCTCAGCCTAGTCCAAACTAAATTAAAGCAAATTCTTCAAAACACCATTCCTCAGTTTATCACCGACCTTGGTATAATTAGGCAACCTGCAAAAGTTCAGGAGCAGAAGACGCCGACAAGAAATAAATGCAGCAAGACAAGAAACAAATCTATCAAAGTTGTTTTCCAACAAAGAGCCTAAGAGCCCTTGCTGGTCTTTTAAGCCTTATGGGAGGGGCCAATCATCTCCTGGCCTTACTCCTGAGTCGTCCTCTTTGCTTGAGCTGCTCTTGCCTTCTGGTAGCTCTTCTCATGCGTGCGCTAGGAACAGGCTCCTCCTGTTCCTCTGCCTCTCTGCTGTCAGCCTCTGGAGGCTCCGGAGTCAGCACATCACTCCCCGATGGCCCTGGCCACATCTCTGCCTCCGACGCAGAGCCCTCGTCTGAGCCTTCCCCAGACTCCAGGACTGGCCCATGTTCCTCCCCAGCCTCCTCGCTGTCCGACTCCACTGCCAGCTCCGTGGACTGCTGGCAGACACAACAGATATGTGGGTTTTAATTCCCAGAACTGCCCAGCTAGAAGGCAAAAGGGGCTTGGCCCCAATCAGAGGTGGTATGAAGCCGGTTCGGGCCGGCTCAACCGAACCAGTAGCGGAGATCGTGGGTGGGCCCACCCATCCACCCATCCACCCATCCACCCATCCACCCATCCACCCATCCACCCATCCACCCATCCACCCATCCACCCATCCACCCATCCACCCAGGCGCTATGCAGTCCTACTTAGGCACATTTTCGAGGCCAGGCGCATACATGGAAGGTGCAACAGCTGGTCGTTTGCATCCTTTAAGAGTCGTTGAGGCTGCTTGGAAGTTTGTGTCCTCAAGGTCACCTAAGCGGCGCAAATGGGTGTGGAGCCATCTTGGAACTGCTGAAAGGACTGTGTTGTAGAAGGCTCCACACCCATTTCCGCTACTCAGGTGACCCTGAGGACACAGACAAACCTCCAAGTGGCCTCAACGACCCTCTCCAAGGATGCAAATGACCAGTTGCCTGTGAGGAATATAAATCCTTCCCTTCCCCACCATTCGGTTAGAGCGGAAGAAGCTTCTTGGATGAGAATTGAAACGTCTTCAAAGAAAAAACCAGAAAGTCCAGTTGCCTCTTGAAAACAAGGAAGCTTTGGGACAACCGTGACCTGGATGATGGAGAACCTCCATAGACATTCTTCCTAAGATGTTTCCTCTACAACAAGAACAACTGGTCCAAAATTGTCCAGGAGTTTCAAGATGAAGCTGGTGTTCACCCTGGGCCTTCAAGTCCATGGACATCATGTCTCCCTGCCCAATCCTTCCTACCTTCTCCAGGTTTTGGTCCAGTTCAAAGTCCCAACCTACCTTGACTTTCTCCTTAAGGACATACTCCAGACCCTCAAACCTGGTTCGTCTTCTTCTTCTTGGTGCCATTTTGGATCTCATGCTCTGTGATGAGTCTGGTTGACGGATCTACTCACCCTGGAGAGAGCCTGGAAGACCTCTTGGTAGACGGGCTCCATGCACCCTCCGCTGGTCATGGCCGTGTGTTCGATCCGGAGCAGCCACTTGCGCCGCGCGTTCCCTCGCAAACGTTCCAGGTGGGTGCGCCCCACGGCCATCATCAGGAACTCCACAACATTGTCCAACACCTCTTCTTCGCTTCCGGTGAGCTCCGACATCACCAGCTCGATGTAGATTTGGAAGTCTTTCTGCGATAACTTCACGATCCCACTGGGGTGCCAGGTGGGGAAGGGAAGCTGCATCTTAGCTGTGGAGGGTGGGGGGGAGGAAAGAGGTATGAGGTCAGCCTGGGACCGGTGCTTTTCAGCTGAGGACCTGGGAAGATGGACCTTGTGGTCTCCACTCCTGATTCCTCCAGAGGATGCAGGATCAGAGATCAGAAGGTGCACTCGCCCCACGACGGATTCATCAGGAGAAGCGTCGACAGTGTTATTCTGTTGGAATAACAGTTGGAAGGAACCCTGGAGGTCTTCTAGTCCAGCCCCCGGCTCAAGCAGGAGACTCTATTTGAGACAAATCACTGTGCAATCTCTTCTTAAAAACCTCCAGTGTTGGAGTACGGTAGTCCTCGACCTACAACAGTGTTCTGTCCCCGTCTCACACACGCACACAAACAGACAGCCGGGGGTTAAATAAACTGGCAGACAACCAATTCTTCCGATAAGAAGCTTGGCAGCAACCCAGTAGCTGCCAAACAGTTCACTTCGTGGCCATTTGAAGTTACAATTAAAAAGTGACTTATAACTGTTTTTCACACTTACGACCGTTGCAGCCACCCCCGGGATCATGTGATCAAAATTCAGAGGCCTGGCAACTGATTCATATTTATGACAGTTGGAGTGTCCCCGGGGTCCTGTGATCAACTTTTGCGACTTTCTGACGAGTAACGTCAATGGGGAAGCCGGATGTCAGCGTCCCAGCACTGACATATAAATAAAGGGAGGAGAAGCCTGAACTTTTGCCTGCTAAATCCCTTTGAAGATCTGTCTGCTCGGAGATGGGGAGGAGGGAGACATTCCTGTGACCTGACGAAGAAGGAATCAGGAAAGTGACTTGGAAGATAGCCAATGAGACGCAGAGAATTGGGGATCGGAAAGGGAGGGATTGGGGGGCAAAGGTCAGTACTGACCGCGAAAGAGTCAGGATCAGATTGCTGTGCTCGAATAAAGAGAAAATTTCCTTAAAGATCTGTAGTTTGGAAATTCATTTATTTTGAGATAGCATCGAAACCTGACACCGGATTCACTTAACAACCGTGTCACTAACATGAGAACTGCTGTGATTCACTTAACAATAGTGGCAGAAACGGTTGTAAAAATGGGGAAAAGCTCGCTGAACAAATGTCTTGCTTAGCAGCAGAAATTTTGGCTTAAATTGTGGTTGTAAGTTGAGGACTTCTTGTATATGTAGCTCCGCCATCTATAGACACATAGAGACGAACAATATTTACACACCGTTTGAAAGAGACGATAAAAGAAGCTAAGGAGGAAGCAAAAAAGAGCAGAAAAACATCATCCCCAGCAGCCCACAGGCAGATAAGCAAGGATTGACACCAGACAAACAATCAACCAACAGAAAACAATACCCCAAATCAAGGAGAAAATCAGACTCCCGCCAACACGGGCAAGGCAAGTTACTGTACAGAAACAGGAAGCAAACGCCACACTCACCAGCACTGATGATGTTACCTAGTTGGGTCATGAAACGTCTGCAAGAAAACCACCAAGCTTAGAGAGCACCTAGCAGCGTATGGTCTTTCTCCTCCCCTTCTCCTCCACTCGGCAAACCCCACTCCCTTCAGCACCTTCCTCCTACGACTGTCAACCGTCATAAATACGAGTCAGTTGCCAAGCGTCTGAATTTTAATCACGTGACCGTGGGGATGCTGCGGGGGTGGTCGTTAACTGTGGAAAAGGGTCATAAATCGTTTTTTTTTCAGTGCCGTTGTAACTTTGAATGGTCACTAAATGCGCGGTTGTAAGTCGAGGACTACCTGTAACTCTCATTTAAAGGTTAAAAAAAAATACTATAATAACGTTTAAGGTGGCTTTGGATGGTGCTTTGGATATTTAAAACTTGTGGGGTTCATTACAGGTGGTCCTCAACTTACAACGGTTTGCTTAGTGACCGAAGGTACTGAAAAAAAGTGACTTACGACCGTTTTTCACACTTATGACCCTTGCAGCATCCCCGTCGTCACATGATTTACATTTGGAGGCTCAGCAGCTGCCTCACATTTATGACGGTCGCGGCGTCATGCGATTCCCCCCTTTTGCGACCTTCTGACAAGCAGAGTCAATGGGACTCGCTTAACGACCGTCTTCCTAACTTCACAAATGGCACTGATTCTCTTAATAACCGTGGCAAGAAAGGTCGTAAAATAGAGGGGGGGGAGGAAATTCATTTAACAGACGTCTCACTTAGCCGTGGAGATTTTGGACGTACGATTGTGGTCGTACGTCAAGGATCCACCTGTATCCCAGCGATCGTTAAAAAATGTGGTAATGCCTACAAAGGGATGCTTGAACCTTTGGGCTCAATTGTATGTTATCGTATGTAGAGGAATGCCTGTACAGAATAAGAGCTGGAAGGGACCCGAGAGGTCTTCTAGTCCAACCCCCTGTCCAAGCAGGAGTCCCTATCCCAGTGATGGCTAACCTTTTTGCCATCGCGTGCCAGGACAGGGGGGGCGGGGGAGGGGCGGGCGCACACGTGCCCACGCGCATGCGTGCGCAACCCCCTCCCCCCTCCGCTCCTGGCACATGATGGTCTGGTAGGCCCGTTTTTCTTTCTTACCTGGTTCCAGATCCTCTCTGTGTATCTGGGAAGGGCGAAAACAGCCTTCCCCACTCCCTTGGAAGCCCTACGGAGGCTGAAAGGGCCCATTTCCCCACTCCCGGTGGGACAGGAAGTGACGTTTTTTCCTGTCCCCAGCCTCCAGAACCTCTCTAGGAGTCTCTAGGAGCCTCTCTAGGAGTCTCTAGGAGCCTCTCTAGGAGTCTCTAGGAGCCTCTCTAGGAGTCTCTGGAGGCTGGGGACAGGAAAAAAACGTCACTTCCTGTCCCACCGGGAGTGGGGAAATGGGCCCTTTCAGCCTCCGTAGGACCTCCAAGGGAGTGGGAAAGGCTGTTTTCGCCCTTCCCAGATGCATAGAGAGGATCTGGAGCCAGGTAAGAAAAAAAATGGGCCTTCCCCACCCACCCCAGGCCCTCTAGAGGGAGGAAATAGCCTGTTTCCCTACTTCTGGTGGGCCCAGAAGGCCCAAAAATCAGCTGGCCGGCGCGCGCATGCGCCCCAGAGCTGAGCTGGCGTGCCCACTAATATGGCTCCGCGTGCCATAGGTTCGCCATCATGGACCTATCCCGTTCCTGATCAGGACGGCTGTTTTTCTGGCAGGGCCTCTGCGTTCCTCTCACCCTTGGTCAGGGCCTCTTCTTCCATGCCCTCCTTAAAGGTGCTGAGGACGGAGTCCACCTCTCTCATCTCTATGAACCCCGAGGATTCGTTGTCCCACTTCTCAAACAGGGCTGCGACGAGAAGCTGCCGCCGGACCAACATGGACGACTGATGAACCTGGAGGGGGAGGGAGGGGGAAGGGGGAGGAAAGGGCAATATTAGAAACTCTCTGGTGTACAGGTAGTCCTCGACTTACGACCGCAAGGGAGCCCCAGGTTTCTGTTGCTAAGCGAGAGAGTGGTTAAGCGAGTTTTGCCCCATCTTACGACCTTTCTTGCCAGGATTGTTAAGTGACTTACTGCATTGTTATGTTAGTAGAACTAGGCTAGCCTTAGCAATTTAGACGTATATACCGTTTCACGGGGCTTTTACAGAGTCAGCCTCTGGCCCCCAACAATCTGGGTTCTCATTTTACCCACTGCGGAAGGACGAAAGGCTGAATCAACCTTGAGCCGGTCAGGATCGAACTGCTGACAGTGGGCAAAGTTACCCTGCAATACTGCCTTCTAACCACTGCACTACCACAGTTTCTTTCCTTCCTTCTGCTCATTTCGCTTTCTTCTCACTTTCCTTCCTGCCTTCTCATATCTTTCCCTTTCCCTTCTTTCCTTCCCATCTTTTTTCCTTTCCCTTCCTTCCTTCCCTCTCTCCTTCCTTCCTTCCCATCTTTTCCTCATACCCTTTTCTTCCTTCCTTCCTTCCTTCCTTCCTCCTCTTCCTTTCCTTCCTTCCTTCCTTCCCTCCCTCCTTCCTTCCTTCCCATCTTTTCCCCAAACCCTTCTTTCTTTCCTTCCTTCCTTCCCATCTTTTCCTCATACCCTTTTCTTCCTTCCTTCCTTCCTCCTACCTCCTCTTCCTTTTCTTCCTTCCTTCCTCCTCTTCCTTTCCTTCCTTCCTTCCCTCCCTCCCTCCTTCCTTCCTTCCTTCCCATCTTTTCCCCAAACCCTTCTTTCTTTCCTTCCTTCCTTCCTTCCTTCCTTCCTTTCCTTCCTCCAACCTCCCCTTCCTTTCCTTCCTTCCTTCCTCCCTCCCTCCCTCCCCTTGCTCTTCTTCCTCCCTTCCTTCCTTCCCTTCCTTCCTTTATTCCTTCCTTTCTTCCTCCTACCTCCCCTTCCTTTCCTTCCTTCCTTCCTTCCTTCCTTCCTTCCTTCCTTCCTTCCTTCCCATCTTTTCCCAATACCCTTCTTTTTTTCCTTCCTTCCTTCCTTCCTTCCTTCCTTCCTTCCTCCCTCCTTCCTTCCTTCCAATCTTTTTCCCTTTCCCTCCCTTCCTTTCTTCCTTCCTTCCTCCTACCTCCCCTTCCTTTTCTTCCTTCCTTCCTTCCTTCCCATCCTTTCCCCATACCCTTCTTTTCTTCCTTCCTTCCTCCTTCCTCCCCTTTGCTCCTTCCTTCCTTCCCATCTTTTCCCCTTTCCCTTGTTTCCTTCCCATATTTTTCCTTTTCCTTCTTCTTTTCTTCCTTCCCATATTTTCCCTTTCCCTTCTTTCCTTCTTCCTTCCTTTCTTTTACCCTGTCCCTCGCTCCCTCCCTCCCTCCCTCCCTCCCTCCCTTCCTTCTTTCCTTCCTTCCTTCCTTCCCAAGCAACAGCACTTAAGACTTCTATACTGCCTG
>JAKOOJ010000017.1:18476745-18479245 GCA_022577455.1 Arizona elegans
AATTCCCCAGCCAGCCATGCTTTAAGAGGGGAGGACTTCCACTCCCAGAATCCCCCAGCCAGCCATGCTTTAAGAGGGGAGGACTTCCACTCCCAGAATTCCCCAGCCAGCCATGCTTTAAGAGGGGTGGACTTCCACTCCCAGAATTCCCCAGCCAGCCATGCTTTAAGAGGGGAGGACTTCCACTCCCAGAATCCCCCAGCCTGCATGCTTTAAGAGGGGAGGACTTCCACTCCCAGAATTCCCCAGCCAGCCATGCTTTAAGAGGGGAGGACTTCCACTCCCAGAATTCCCCATTCAGCCATGCTTTAAGAGGGGAGGACTTCCACTCCCAGAATCCCCCAGCCAGCATGCTTTAAGAGGGGTGGGCTTCCACTCCCAGAATCCCCCAGCCAGCATGCTTTAAGAGGGGTGGACTTCCACTCCCAGAATCCCCCAGCCAGCCATGCTTTAAGAGGGGAGGACTTCCACTCCCAGAATCCCCCAGCCAGCCATGCTTTAAGAGGGGTGGGCTTCCACTCCCAGAATTCCCCAGCCAGCCATGCTTTAAGAGGGGTGGACTTCCACTCCCAGAATCCCCCAGCCAGCCATGCTTTAAGAGGGGAGGACTTCCACTCCCAGAATCCCCCAGCCAGCCATGCTTTAAGAGGGGTGGGCTTCCACTCCCAGAATTCCCCAGCCAGCCATGCTTTAAGAGGGGTGGACTTCCACTCCCAGAATCCCCCAGCCAGCATGCTTTAAGAGGGGTGGGCTTCCACTCCCAGAATCCCCCAGCCAGCATGCTTTAAGAGGGGTGGACTTCCACTCCCAGAATCCCCCAGCCAGCATGCTTTAAGAGGGGTGGACTTCCACTCCCAGAATCCCCCAGCCAGACATGCTTTAAGAGGGATGGACTTCCACTCCCAGAATCCCTCAGCCAGCATGCTTTAAGAGGGATGGACTTCCACTCCCAGAATCCCCCAGCCAGCATGCTTTAAGAGGGGTGGACTTCCACTCCCAGAATCCCCCAGCCAGACATGCTTTAAGAGGGATGGACTTCCACTCCCAGAATCCCCCAGCCAGACATGCTTTAAGAGGGATGGACTTCCACTCCCAGAATCCCCCAGCCAGCATGCTTTAAGAGGGGTGGACTTCCACTCCCAGAATCCCCCAGCCAGACATGCTTTAAGAGGGATGGACTTCCACTCCCAGAATCCCCCAGCCAGACATGCTTTAAGAGGGATGGACTTCCACTCCCAGAATCCCCCAGCCAGCCTGCTTTAAGAGGGGTGGACTTCCACTCCCAGAATCCCCCAGCCAGACATGCTTTAAGAGGGGTGGACTTCCACTCCCAGAATCCCCCAGCCAGCCATGCTTTAAGAGGGGTGGACTTCCACTCCCAGAATTCCCCAGCCAGCCTGCTTTAAGAGGGGTGGACTTCCACTCCCAGAATCCCCCAGCCAGACATGCTTTAAGAGGGGTGGACTTCCACTCCCAGAATCCCTCAGCCAGCATGCTTTAAGAGGGATGGACTTCCACTCCCAGAATCCCCCAGCCAGCATGCTTTAAGAGGGGTGGACTTCCACTCCCAGAATTCCCCAGCCAGCCATGCTTTAAGAGGGGAGGACTTCCACTCCCAGAATCCCCCAGCCAGCCATGCTTTAAGAGGGGAGGACTTCCACTCCCAGAATTCCCCAGCCAGCCATGCTTTAAGAGGGGTGGACTTCCACTCCCAGAATTCCCCAGCCAGCCATGCTTTAAGAGGGGAGGACTTCCACTCCCAGAATCCCCCAGCCTGCATGCTTTAAGAGGGGAGGACTTCCACTCCCAGAATTCCCCAGCCAGCCATGCTTTAAGAGGGGAGGACTTCCACTCCCAGAATTCCCCATTCAGCCATGCTTTAAGAGGGGAGGACTTCCACTCCCAGAATCCCCCAGCCAGCATGCTTTAAGAGGGGTGGGCTTCCACTCCCAGAATCCCCCAGCCAGCATGCTTTAAGAGGGGTGGACTTCCACTCCCAGAATCCCCCAGCCAGCCATGCTTTAAGAGGGGAGGACTTCCACTCCCAGAATCCCCCAGCCAGCCATGCTTTAAGAGGGGTGGGCTTCCACTCCCAGAATTCCCCAGCCAGCCATGCTTTAAGAGGGGTGGACTTCCACTCCCAGAATCCCCCAGCCAGCCATGCTTTAAGAGGGGAGGACTTCCACTCCCAGAATCCCCCAGCCAGCCATGCTTTAAGAGGGGTGGGCTTCCACTCCCAGAATTCCCCAGCCAGCCATGCTTTAAGAGGGGTGGACTTCCACTCCCAGAATCCCCCAGCCAGCATGCTTTAAGAGGGGTGGGCTTCCACTCCCAGAATCCCCCAGCCAGCATGCTTTAAGAGGGGTGGACTTCCACTCCCAGAATCCCCCAGCCAGCATGCTTTAAGAGGGGTGGACTTCCACTCCCAGAATCCCCCAGCCAGACATGCTTTAAGAGGGATGGACTTCCACTCCCAGAATCCCTCAGCCAGCATGCTTTA